>JABEVS010000044.1:168324-191408 GCA_018290735.1 Coelastrella sp. MACC-549
AATAACCTATGGAATACCTTTCCAAGCGGGTGTTTTGCTTGCCATTGAGGCAATCTGCTGTAAAGGTATTAAGTGAGATCTCCCTGGATCCCCCCCCCCCCCCCCCCCCCCAACATAGCTTGAATGTGCGCCGGCCGGCATGCCTAGGACACTAGCACAGTGCTTGGGGACGCCAAAATGTTGCTGCTGCTGGCAGTGCTGTGGACAGCATGCAGATGGTAGAGCAATACCTTCGGTAGCCGGGACATGATCACTTCTGGCAGCACATCGGCATATGCCCGCCCATTGACAGACAGTGGGCTGTCCCCACCAATGAGAGCCTTCTGGTTGTACACGCTCTCTCCATGGCGAGTCAACCAGATCTTCCTTGCGTTTGTCATGCCACTCTTGCAGACCTGCAGGTATGCAGATGATTATGCAGGTTTGGTGTGGGTAGTGCAGGACAGCCAGCCAACTGGTCAACAGGGATGACCGCTGCGCACCGGCCTCCACAGCGGTGCAAGTCCAGCCATGCATAACGTTTGCTGAGTAGTCACCAGAGTATCACATAGCCCCACAAGGAGTAATGCATGTTCCAACTTTCGCAACGTGCTTCGCGGCCCCTGCTTCTGAGACCTTACCTCGTTGGGGTTGATCATCATGCAAGCGTGATTCCGAAGAACAAAGAAATGACAGTATATGTATGAATACACTTCTAGCTGAAGCTTAGTAAGCAAGACTGTTGGCAGGGGACGATTCACCCAGATATGCAGCAAGTGTAGAGTAAGATGTGCTAGGGACGAAGCTGCAGATTTTCTAATCCGAACAGATGATCCTGTGACAGACCGTGCTAACTTAAGAAACTTGCCAGGCAGGCGACTAGGTCCAGTCACTATATATCTCAAAACAAGAGCAGGACATGAAAGGCGGCGCTGTGTGCAGAAACTGCTTGTGTATAACCGTCGCTGGCCCCAGCGGGAACCGACTGACACTGTGACACAACATCGGAAGACCCGCGTCACTGCAACACCCGACAAGTTGGGCCTGACCCGCACCTGCAAAAGGTAGAAGACCAGCTTTCCGCTCAAGTATCCAGAGATCCTGTTGATATCTATGTGGCCGCGCCCTGTTACCCTGCACAGCACACGAGAAGCGCTGGGATCAGAAAGGCAGCTGCTATGTGCGTTCAACATCGCTGTGCTCGGGAAAAACATGATGCTGCCAATCATACACCTTCAAAGCAACATTCAGCACTGATCAAGCATGGAACCAAGCCAAGAAAAACTTTTCTACAAGCCTGCTGCAGTGACTGACTGACGAGAGACTGGCGAAATGGGCGCCACACGTGATTGAGCCACTTACATATCTGTGAGCTTGATGTAGTGCATGTTGCGATCAATGATGGGTTCGTATACCTCTTCATACTTCTGGATGCGCAGCATGAAGTCACGTACAGCCTGCACAGCGGACAACAGCATATGCTGGGGTACTCGTTGCCACACAGTGGCATACCTTTTCTGTTAAGGCACACTGAATTTGTTTGCCTGACTATGCCTTGGGTGCTGTCAGCAGCAGAAACCAGGAAGGCCCTAATAACACTGCTCACAGGCTGAAAGACCCTGAGTCACACCTTGCCCTAGCAGTGCAAAAGCGGATAGGCTACCATTTGACATTGCCTTTGACTGGCTGCCTTGCCACAGGTTGGATGCGTGCTGTCCTTGCTCATTGATGTGCACAATGGGTGCCACACACAGTGTGTGAGCTTAATTCCTGGTACTTGCATGACACCCACCTGCTCTGTTGGCACCCCCTTGTAGTCAGGGCTGTAGAGCATCTTGTTGAAGTAGTTTTGGCGCAATATCTCAGGATCATTGCAGATGTTTTCAATAAAGATAAACTGCACACGTCCAAGAAGTGCCTCGATCACCTGCACACAACCATACGTGAGTACGAACGTCAGGAAACCACTCCTTGCAAGTCTGTGCTTCAACAGCTTGAATAGGTATTGCACCCCTGCATGAACAGGAGGCTAGAGGGATGCGCATGCTTCAAGCCTGACTCAAGTCATCATGATGTACCCGGGCAGCTTGCTGCAGGCAATAGCACCGAAGCTTTTTTCTTGTTCTTGGCTCCAACAACACTGTTGCCAAACACAAACAGCTGAAATCTTTGCTTGCAGGCAGCTGGTATCTGTGCTGTGCTTGTAAGCAGCTTGCAAGAACTCACCTTGTTCCTACGCTCCTGTGTACTGTTGGTCGCATCCAGGATGGCCACCTGTCCTGACTCACTGTCCAGGTAGTCGAGCATGTCTGCAAGGGCCAGCTGAAAAGCACGCTCACGGGCAGCTCGGCCAGCCTGCAAAAGGAGAATAAAACCACAGCCAGGAATCAGTGTAAGGCGCTGACAACATATTGCTGGGGTACAAACCACTGGTAACCAGTGTGCAGCAGCCTCCTGTGCCTGGCAGTGACTATGGCTTGTGTTGGGCTTGTCAGGCTGCAGATAGACCTTTAGCCATGCAATCACTGCTTTTCAAAGAGTACTGCTGCTGAGGCTGAGGCTGATGATGATGACACTCACTGGGTTATTGTGATCAAAAAACTCTGCATCCTGCAGCTCAGCGCCCTCTTTGATCTTGCGCCTGTACTGACCAACATTGAAGTGCGCTGTGGGATGACCCAACCTAGCACAAGCAGGAGCAGCGGGGGACAGTAAACCCAGCATTGAGCTGCAGCATATCCTGTTGTGTCAGAGTGAGAATCACCCGATTGCCCGTGCTGCTTCTGCAAGGTGGCGCATCTGTGCACATGCTTTGGCTGTTGCAAGGACAGGTGCTGCCTGCGCTGCTCTGTAGCAGCTGAAAGTTATGGCACCAGCAGGCGTCTGTGAGCTGCAAGCGCCTGTACTCCTGTGGCACTGTCATGCAAAAGTCCATCTGTGGACATGCCAACACACCAGTTCAAGTAGCACTTGATCTTGTTGCAAAGAAAAGTCTTGCCACGACCAGGCAACCCTGCAGTGACAGCAGCAACAGTCACCACCAGCTGCGCCTCACAGGCCTCGTGCGAGGGCATAGAGTCTAGGCTATCCAGCAGTTCAGAAACTCAAGGAAAGAGTGTGTACGGCACACCGCGGTTCGCCACTGACCTACTAAGATAATGGCCAGCTTCTTGTGTTCAATGATAACACGTTGGCTGCCCTGGCGCCCTAGGGCGCGTGTAAGTTCAGCCGCATTCACAGATGATGCAGATGCCAATGAGCACTTATTCAGTTCTGGGAGGCTACTGAGAGAGCCGTTGGAAGAATCATGCTGCACTGTGAGGTGCAGGTCCTTGAAAGACACCACTTTTGATAGTAGCCGCCTCAAAGCGCGTTTATCATGAGGAATAGGTTCGTCCTCAGCATGCCCCCTGGGCGAGGAGTCCTTTTCAGGAATGGGCTTCAAAAAGTCGAACATATTTACGTTCTCAGAACATGTACAATCGGTTCAGACTTCTGTCAATGATCAATGATCAATGAGATGCAGTCCACAGGACTCAGCGCACAGCGCAGTTGTCCCGTCTGTCAACCTGCCGGTGACACAACATAGGACGGGATAAGTTTTCGTTATGGCCCTGCCAGAATGAGGCAACTGCCCACAGGATCTGCAAATTACCAGTTTGGATAAATCTTACATTGTTGGCCAGCAATCACCAGGCCCCTGAATGCCAACTTGGGCAGGGCATGACGCCGCCCTATTGCATCACCACGACCTCCTGAACAAGCCCAAGGCCCAGGTACCCCAGTTCGGAAAGCACCTGCGCCAAATTAGGTACTACCAATCCCACTACCCCACCACACTTGCCCTTCTTGCCGCCCTTGCCACCGATAGCTGCTGCTGCTGCTGCTGCTGCCACCCTGCTAGTGATGTCAATCTCCATGAATCCATGCCCTACTGCTGGCCTGACGGGAGCCGGCAAGAACGCCTCTGGCTTCCACTTCACACCCACTGCAGCAAAACCTCCAGCAGCATCTGCGCAGAAGGTTGCCAGGTGGCCGTAACGCTCGGTGCACAGCTGGACATAACGGTTGACCGGGTCAAAACCAACCAGCAGCTCTGCACGCAATCTTTCTACTGGCTTGCTCAGCCGCACCTGTGGGGATCAGCAGGGCAAAAGCACAACAAATCTGCCACAAATCACGCAAGATTCAACGTGACAGTCAGCACGCAATAGCACTCCCTGGGTGGCATGAAGATTTTTGCTGGGAGCCACCATGATCATTTAATTACATTACATCAGTGCAAGCTCTTCTCTACACTTAGTATGGCACAGTTTCAAACATCCAGCTTTGATTTTTCACAATAGTGTGCATTTCCCTCCGTGACAAACCAACAGGTCCTGAGCTCCCCTGATACTGTGAAGCTTGCAATGTTGAGAATGTTACCGGCGCTGCAGATTGTATGGGACATTTGAGGGTAGGAATTAAAAAGGTCTAAGGTATCCTGCCTTAACCGCAGAGTCCTACTTGTCCCTACCTGATCAGGTATGCTGCGCAGCACTGCTCTTGATGACTTGGGAGCATCAACCTCACAACCAACCCCAGATGACATCAAGGCAGCAAGCATGTTGCCACCACCAGCACTTGCGCCATCCTCGCCATCGCTGCTATCCCCTTCCTGCTGCTTGTTGTGGCGCTTTCTGTTCGCCTTGCTGTTGCCACCTGCTGCTATGCCCAGCTCTCTCAGCCGCTGCTTCCTCTGTTGCTTGAGCAGCAGTTCAAGCCGCTGAGATGCCAGGAGATCTGACCTGCTGCCATGTGGTATGGCCTCCTTCCTGAGTACTATCCACACATCAAACCCTGCAAGGTTGGAGCCTGCAGCAGCTCTCCAGGCCCTGGCCAATGCTGCCATCTCCTGCTGCAACACCTGCTGCTGCTGCTGCTGCTCCCCTGGAGTTTCTTCTACACCATTGGTTGCTGCCGCTGCTCTCTTACTGTGCTTGTGCTGTTCCAACAAGCGGGTTTGCTGCAGCTGCAGCTGTGCTGCTGGCGCAGCAGGTCCCATCAGCAGCAGCTGTGCCAGGTGTTGTACTGCTGTTCGGGCTAGGGACACTAGGTGGTGGGTGACAGAGGTGCTGGGGTGTTGTGCAGTCCTGCAGGGAAATGTGGTGATTTATCATCATTGTTGGTGCATCCAGAACGATTCAATTCTGAAAAGACATTCAGTGATTGTCATCTGGCCTGTGTGAGATAAATAATCTTGGTTTGTGGTTGATTACTGCTCCCTAGTGCTGCTGGCTGGCACACTTGCTCGGAGGAAAAACACTTTGCAAGATTGCAATGTTCACAGGCAGAAGCGCAGCTGTAACATCTACAAAGTTCACAACACCTGCTCACCATCTGCTGCTGTGCAGGTCATAGGGCGTTGCGATGAACATGCCAGGCAAGGTGGCAGCAGCACGACGGGCCTCAAACTCAACCTGTTAGTAGGGAAAACACAGCAAGAGCAGCAGCGGGAGCAACAGGAGCAGCAGTTGTCACCTCACAAGAAGCTCTGGGAGACACAGGCTGTGTCATCACTGTCATGACTGACAAGGCACACCAAGCGCTGCTGAAGGGCATTACAAATGAATGATTGCACTGTTGATATCACTGTGAATCTGGATGCCGGATTCACAATGATATTGGCATTGACAGCACAACCTGTAGCTCATCACTCAGCAAGCAGTGAGCTGCAGCAAAAACTCCCCCTGGTTCACTGCTGTGTGTCATGTTGCTGTGAGTCCCACCTGCAGGCTTCTCCTCTGCTCCCGGTTGACCTCTGCTGCTGGGTCCACCAGCAGTGGTGCTGCTGACCAAGGGTGACTGACCAGAAGGTGCAGGAACGCAACAAAACCTGCAGCACCAGGATGCACAGGCTTGACCAGGAACACAACAGGCTCAAAGCCTGATGCCACCTGATGCCACATATCTGAACTATCTGTTTATGCACATGTGTCTGCAGCTGCCCTCTTATCACTCTCATGACTGTGACCTGATAGTACGACTGTGTTGCTTGAGCAGGATGGCTGCTGGGGGCCCCCCCTGGCCACACCTAGGTGTCACTTACCACTTATTCTTGATGCTGGAGGTTGTGAAGCAGCAGGTCCCTGGAACACCGCCCCCACCAGCAGCTCAACTGCTTCCTCTGTGACTTGCTGTGGCCCCAGCAGCAACTGCAGGCCCAGCCACCTCTTAGCCAACCGCACTGTGGGGCCAAAGGCAGCATGTGCTGCTTCAAAGCCTGATATGAGACCATGGTGGCGGGCCAGCAGCAGTGGCAGTGGCATGTGAGAGGCTGCAGGACTGCTGTTTTCTGCTGCTGCTGCTGGCATGGGGTTGTCCCTGTTGATGTATCGAACAACAACAGTGTTAGGCAAGCAGCACTGACAACTGGGGTAATGCGCCACTTGGTTGGCTACCTGGGCTCATTGATGACACACATACGTACACACCATGACATCCACATGATTCATGAACATAGATGTAACATAACAGACACATGGCTGTCCCAGGGTTGTAACAGTGACCAGACCTCCAGCAGGGTCCATGAGGTCACCTGACTGAACCCTGGGGGGTGGGAAAGTGCAGCAGGGCTCAACCCCTGACACATCCCTCCAATGCTGTAGCAAAGAGACTGCCTGGCTGTGCATGGCAAATCCACAGTCAGGTAATTATCCTTGCATGCACCCAGCTCAGTACATGATGTGTTGCAGCTGTGATCATAGATCAGTTCATCTGCAACATGAGACCTCTGTCGCCGCTTGATTGGTCGGTCAGCTCGCCGCTGGCGCTGCTGACCTCCTCAGCACTTCCTGGTTAATGTTGTGTGTGTTTGTGTTCATGATGAACCAGGTAAGCCAAAGCACACACCACCTCAATGTGGCATGTGAGTGTCCAGCAGATTGCACTGCTGCAGTCCCCATGCACTGTGGTGGCCCTGAGTAATGCCATGCAGCGCTCTCACCTGTCCATGAAGAGCAGCAGTCTGAAGGCATATCCCTGCCACAGAACCTCCAGGGACTCCTCAGTGGCAGTGACTGCTGCGCCACATGCTGACGTCAGCGCTGATGCCAGCTGGACACCCAGTGCTGCCTTGGTCTTGGTGAATGCAACAGAGTCAGATGGCATGCGGCCTACGGGGCGTGCAAGTACATGCAAGGAGGTAAGTGGTGTAAGAGAAACCCCATGCAACAAGCACACATGAGTGCGTAGCTGCAGTGCTGGAAGGGTTGAAGTGCAGTGGTGGTTACATTGCACCAGCGTGCCATAGAGCCACAAGCCTGACAGCCTGCCACACATCAAACATGTACACCCTGGGACTTTCACACACATTGGCAAGAAGAGAGGGGGACAGCACAACTTGAATTCCAATTGGTCAATCAACAGTTGCAGTGTGTCACCGCAATGACCCACCTGACCCCTCCAATTGCACCATGACATCAACAGGTTCCAGAACCCTGGGCACCTTCACCCCCGGGGCATAAACCCTTTCTCCAGAACCCTCAGCCAGGGGATGAGCCTCAGGGTAGAAGCAGCAGGTGTGGCGGCTCACAGCAGATAATGGCTGAACCCCAATGACCTTGAGTGCCAAGTCGCTTAAACCCCGCAGCTGCTTGCCCAAGGAGTCAAGTGCTGCATCTGCTGCTCTGCTTGCTGCAGTCTCTGCTGCTGCTGACCCTGATGTACTGCCAGACCCTATCTGTACTGCTGTGCTGCTTGTACTGCTTGACGCTGGCTGCACTGCTGTTATGCTGACATCAGCACTGAGTGAACCCCTTGTGCTGCTGTTGTTCTCACCATCAGCGGCACTGTTGGGGTATAACAGCGGGTCCAGGGCTGTACTGCATGACTGTACCACTGTACCGCCTGGCAGGCATCTGAGCAGTACATGTTGTACCGCCATGTCTGGTATTCTGTGCCGCTCACCCGGCGGCACACCCTCCCAGACCACAGCTTCACTGATCTTGCCATCCTGGAACCTGTCAGGTGGCAGCAGCAGCAGCAGGAGGGACGGCTGCTTTGTTTGTGTTCTGTTTGTAACCCTGAGGTGACACACTGGAGCATGAGGTGCCAGCTCAGCATGGCTTCATGGTGTTGGTGCAGTATCTGTGACATAACGCATGGTCAGCCCTGTTGCTAATATCTGCGGGCAGGGTCGGCTTGTCATCAACACTATTTGTGACAAACTTTAGTTGCACACGTTCATCCACAGCCATCTGTGCTGCTGCCAATGCACAGCGCTGCTGTCACATACTGATGCACTATTTTCAGCCATCAATCGGAGAACTAGCAGCGTCTCTGGCACAGCAAGCAATGAGACACACCACCTCTTCTGCCCGCCCACCTGCGCAGTTCTGCCTTGTCCCCCCAGAGTGCTCTGAACTTTGCTGCAGCTACCACGTCATCAGCAGCAGGACCAACATCCACCACACGCAGAGCAGCAGCAGCAGCAGCAACAACACCAACAGTAATCCTGCGGGGCAGCACAGCAGCACCACAAACACCGCTGCCGCTGCTGCTGCTGCTGCTGCTGGCCAGAGGGGCTGCTTTACTGCCTGCTGCTTGCTTGCGCTTCTTCTTGGGCTGCTCTGCATCCTGCTGCTGCTGCTGCTGCTGTGATGTTGCTTGCTTGTATGTTGGTGTTCTGCACACCGCTTTGACCAGCAGTGCCCGTGATGTCAGGGCCTGGCGCACAAGCCCCTCCACCTGTGACTCAGCAACCCTGCGCTCCATAACCCACAAACAATCCGACACAGATGGCCAGCTGTTCAACTTCACTTGGCTTGCTGTTGGCTGATCCTGACTTGTTGTTGTGCAGGAAACTGCTGTCACAGATGCGGTGAAACCACACACTCACGCGCACCAGCCCCGGCCAGCATCCAGACCATCATGCACATCAGGTACCACTGCGAATGAACAGAGCAGGATGCATCTGGCCTTCTGGTGCGCACTACTACTCTTGAAAGCCTCCTCTGTCACCCACCTGGCTACATGAACATCACCTGGCAGGGCCACCCCATTGCTGCTGCTGCTGCTGCTGCTGTCAGGAACCTCCACTGTCCACCAGTAGTCAAACACACCCGCTAATCCCTGGCTGGGTCCAAAGATAACGTTGTAAACCACATCAGGCTCCAAACCCTGATGATCCATCACAGCTAGGGTCCTCTGAGCTGCCATCTGTGCCAACTGGAAGCTGGACTTTGACAGATTTGCTGCAAGATTGAGGTGACCAGTAGAATCCAATATAACAACGTCATATGCCTTTTTGAATGCTGTGGCAGCTGCTGCTGCTGGTGGCAGCTGCTGCAGCTGCTGCTGTAGCTTCTGCTGGAGCTTGGCATGGTCCTTGGACACTTTGCCAGCCACTGGTGCTGTTGCCTGTGTGCTCTGCTTCTGCTGCTGCTGCTGCTGGAGGCGCAGCTCCAAAGGCACTGAGCTGTCCTTCTGCAGAGCTATCCCTCCCGCCCCCTTGGGGCCCCAGAACTGCTTGTTTGTCAGCAGCTGCAGCACAGAGCGCAACTGCTGCAGCGGACTCATTGCTGCTGCTGCCGCTAGCCCCACCTGCTGCACTGCTGCTGCCAGCAGCTGAGCAAGCAGGTGTCCGCTGAACCCATCTGCCTGCGCTGTTGATGCACCAGCAAGAGCTGCATTGCTGCCACCACTGCTGCTGCTGGGCCGGCTGCCGTGCACTGACAGGCCGCATTTGTGTGCCCATACTTTCATCATCAGCAGGGCATCAGCAAATTTTGGCCCAACAGCAGCAGCAGCCTGCTGCAGACGATGCTGGTGCAGCAGCAGGAGCATATCGTGCAGAATGCCAGCATTATAATGTGGTGTTGGCTGCATATTGTGCTGCTGCTGCTGTTGGTTTTCGCTTGATTGCTTACTGCTGCCTGCCCTAGCCCACCTCACATTGTTTCTGTCAGGCGCCAGCTTTGAGATCTCAAAAGCATCCAGCCCAATGACCGGCAGCAGCCTCAGCACCAAACCACCCTCACCAAACATTCCTCCAGCCGCCGCTGCTGCTGACTTTGGCAGCAGTGCTGCCAGGGTCTTAGGGTCGACATGCAGCAGCAGCACTGGTCTGCAAGGGTCCCCGTGCAGTGCAGCTAGCTGCTGCTGTGCTGACCTGAGGGGGCTGCTGCCGTGTGTAGCCAAGTGAGTTGACAGAGCTGAAAGGTATAACATTCTCTTGGCGTGATACCTGCAGACAAGGTTGGGGCAACAGGTGGTGAGGAGTCCTTGCTCATCTGTATGGGCTGGTGCAGGAAATTATCAAACAGCCGCAAAGGCTGGCCAATCAGGGTATGTCACAAGCTGCTGCGGGTCGCAATTTGGCGACCAGGGTGGGCTGAGAGCAGCCTGATTGTATTGAACCCCGGGTTAATAGTCCATGGCAGCTGCTGCCCACTGACAGCTGGCTGTGGCCGAGGACTGCAACAGATCAACTGGGCACTGCAGGCACTGGAGCACTTTGTCATGTCTTCAGATGCCGCAAATAACATATTCATGCACGTTTCGTCGCATCTCACATCTCATTGTGTTGGTGGCAGCCTGACAGCAGTGCATCAGATGCGCAGCAGTTGCTGAGCATGTTGCACATCACAGAGTGTTTGTGTTCTGTAGCACAAGACTGCTGCCAGCCCAGCAGCACACGTGCCATGATGCCACATCACACACTTCACATCTGACCTGTAGTTGAGAGTGTCTTTGTGGTGCAAGCAGCTACTTGGAATTTGAACAGCCACATCAACCACAGCAGCAGCAGCAGCAGCAGCAGTGGCGGCGGCTGTGAGTCTTGTTGCTGCTCTAAGGGGCCAGCTGCCCACCAGCTGCACTGCTGCTGGCGCTGAAGTAGCACATGACATGTCCTGAGGGCACACACACACAGAGAGTACAAGTTAGCAGCAGCACTGAATAGGCTGTTGTGAACACCACGTGCTTAAGCGTCACACTTCACACTCTTGGATAGCAGATGCAGGAACCTTGACTTCATGGTCAATGGGTGAATCATGTGAAACACAGTAACAGGTATACATACTACAGCTTCTGGTGGTCGATTGATGACAGTGTTGTTATAACAATGATTCTGCTGTTCACATGCTCAAAAGCGATAAGGGTCACCCAGAAGGTGGAACCACAGCCCTACCTGAGGACTCACACCCCAGCTGCTGATGAGCTCAGATAAACCCTGGTGTGCATCACCTGTTAGAACCCTGGCAGGCATACTTGCCAGTGCTGCTGCTAGCTGCTGCACTAGGCCCTCTGCTGCTGCCAGCCTGCTAGGATCTTGACAGATTGCCACTTCAGACAACAGCTCAGATACCTGCAACAGGAGGAGCACTATGTTGCTGCTATAAGGCTAAAACGACTGCGCCCCCAAGCTGACTGCAAGACACACATCATATATCATGCATCCTCTGTGCTCTGCTTTCAAATGTAGCACAGCCTGGTGAGTCACCTCGTTTGGTCCAGCAGGCACAGCAAGAAAGCTGCTTGGATGGCTGAAGCTCATAACAATGCCGCAATGACCGGGTAATGCACATTAAACCGCATGGTGCTTCACGTTTGCTCCTTCTACAAGGTTGGCCTGCCACATAGCTGTGTGATGTGGGACGTGATCACGCCAGGTGTGCATCATGTGGGATGTGATCACGCCAGGTGTGGTTTAGGCCGCACCTGCAGCTGCAGCAATGCCGCATTCGTTGACATCTCCCCACTGAGAAGCGCATCCTGTGCCGCAAGTGCTGTATCTCCATTGAGGCCTCCAGAAGGAGCTCTTGCTGCTGCTGCTGCTGCTGGGTCTTTCACGGAAAGATCTACCTCGGCATCATGACTCAGCTCTCCCACAGGATCATCTGACTGTTCACTGTCGATGTGTTGGGCGTCCAATTCCTCCTCAGAAGCGGATATGTCGTCGTCACTGTATCCCATCTGTTGTACTGTCAGTCTACATGCACCGTACTTGAATGTCGCGCAGAACTGCTGATCAACAAACTATAATAGGTTCAAACTCTAGGATTGAACGCTGCACCATGTCTAGGCGTCAGCAGGCGCAGTCGCGAGGTACCGCGACGGCAGCGTTGACACAAGGACTTGGGGGAGAGAATAAAGCCTACCGAATGCAAGATATATGAGCAGTACAGTTTCACCGCCAAGGAGCAGTTCAAGCCGAGTAACACCTCTTAACACAACTGCCGGCTCTTGATATGGAGAGCTCAGTTTGAGTTATGCAGTTCTGTACACACCTGGAATATTTTTCAGCTGTTGGTCACATGTGATCACCCATTGTGATGTGGTGATCGTTTCTGCCGACCTATGTTCCGGGACTGCTTGCACTTCGGCAGGCATACCCTGTGCATCCGTGGTAAGACGACATGCTATGTCTTAGTCATCATATGCTGCTTGCATAAGATACGCACGAATGACCTGCGCAATGATCTGCTGCTGATAAAGCGCACAACTTGCACGCGGCACTGCCGACCAGCTGATTTCCTGTTAAAAGGCTGCAGTCGTCTGACGTTGCTCTCATTATCACCCATATCTCATTGTGCAGGAACATCGGATGTGAAGCCCGCGAGTAGTTGCCGCCCTTCGTCACGGAGTGCCCCTGCCAACAAATTGGGTGATTAGGCGACGGCGTTCAGCTAGTAACTGTTGAAATAATACTGTCAGATTGCAGCATACGAGGCCTGCAGGCCGAGCATGGCACAGCAATGCGGTGTGGCCCGTCCAATGTTGCCGAGCACAAGCTCTCTGAGCAGCTTGGCAGCAGGCAACGCTTCGGGTCAAGCAGCACTTATACATAAGTATGCTGAAGCCATAGTTGAGCGGCATTACTCAGTGGCCACTGGCTTTGCAGCCTGTACGCCTGATCTCACTGTTGACAGGCGCTTGGACAACAGCATCGCTGGCAGTGAAGACACAGATGACACAGACGGAGATGAGTACACCTCAACAGATGAGTACAACACAGAGGACGAGGAGGAGGAGAACAATGCATGTCCCATGGACGAGACTGACTGTGAGCCAGCAGCAATGACAGCAACAGCACTTGAACAGCAGCAACCGGCACCGGCAACAGCTGTAGCGGCAGGGCTAAACCTTGACCCATGTCTGCCATTATCACAGCAGCAGCAGCAGCACAGCTTGTCTGAACAGGCAGCACTGGTTCATACCCCCCTCACTCCACCCTCTAGCCCTTCCTGTCATGCTGCATTCGCAAGCCGACAGCAGCTGCAGCACCTGAGCCAGCACATCCACACCTTGTTCCCTGGGTTCACCCCACCAGTCGGCAGCTCAGACCCCAGCTGCAGCTCTGCAGGATGCAGCTCAGCACATGCACCAGGCAGCAGCAGCAGCAGCAGCACATGCTGCCGGGCCTGGCCAGTGAGGTGCCACAGGCCAGACGTGTCAATGACCTGCAGTCAACCTGGAACGCCTGTGTATGCCCTCAGAGGTGCGAGTGTGACAGCAACTCCACCGCCATCACCAGCAGGACTGTCACGTGGGTACTAGCCCCCTCTTTGGCTGTAGTGTGGCAGCTTCATATGACCAGCATGGTTGTACTCAACAGCTTTTCGGTCCCTGCATGCAATGCAAGGCATAGTTCAGTAGCACTACAAGAGATATGTTAGTATATCAGTTCAGTACAGACTCTCGGAGAGGGATGTTTGCTTGTCTGGGATGGTCATAACTGAGAGTGAAACTATACTGTGCAGCAAGTCACCCAGACTATGTATGCACAGGCAGTGCCAGGTTGTAAACCTAGCCCAGGCAAACCAAGTGAAATGCCTGTTTTTGTTGTTGGCATGAGCCAATTTATGCATAGTAATAACATCTCTGTCTGGTTGCTGTCTTTGTCTGGTTGCTGTCTGTCTGGTTGCTGTCTCTGCTGGGAATCTCGGTGTTTTTGCCCTTTGTCTTAACAATCTCTCTTTCAGCTGTTTGAGTTGTAATTATCTCTGCCAGCTGTGTGCGTTGTTGCAATTCTGAAGAAACCTGTGGATTCACTGCGGCATGCTGTTTGGCCCATGGCCACGTGGGCCAGTGTCAGGTGCAGCTCAACAGTACTATTTGTTTGTCAGCTTTGAGAAAGGTTCAGACCCAGCACAGTGCTATTATTGCTGATGGTATCAGTGTGTGTGTATCGCTTGGGGTGTGTCACTGTGACACAGTACGGCTTTGTGCAACATGGCCTCTGAGGTCAGTGGCGCTGAGGGGTGACAGCTCTTGAAGTGCTCCGTGATGCTGGGTGCTACTGCTGTGATCTTCAGCCTCATTAGGACAGTGTCAGTCTCACACGTTTGGCAATGCAGCCTTGATCCTGGGTCAATTGCATGCTCAACCAGCAGACCAACAACTGTTCAAGGCTTGCAAGGTCTGCAAACCTCATGAGTGCCGCCGTTGCTCAGCAACACCGACTGTGTTTTGACACAAATTTGCATGCTTCACTTCTACTAGTAGTACAAGTCACTTCAGGGGTCTCAACCTATAAGGACCCAACTGATGGCTCATGCGGGCACACACTAGTGCTGTTGATTTGTAAAGAGGCTCTTTTCCTTTCATGTACAGTGCTCTGGCCTCAAGTTCCTGAGTCTGCAACACCTTCGTCACATCAATGTAAAAGAAACTGAGCCATGCAGTAATCTGAAATGCCATGGTGTTTGCGCTGACATGTTAAAATTCAGGTTGTTTTCAGACAAGTATGGCCCATCTGTATTTTCAGCCAATGTGGCAACACTGCTCCATAGTGTGCAGCAGTGCTGTGTATCCTGTTAAGCTTGTGCACAAACCAGTATCAAGCCAGGCCTCCCAGCCTTATCTGATGCATTTCAGCCGCTGCAAGCCTCAGAGATCACCGTACAGCTATGTGTCGTGACAACGACCGGAACCGTTCCATGGCATGCCGCTCGCAACGCCGCAGACATGACCGCGTATATGATTATCAGATACAGGGGTACGGAGGAAGAGGTGCTGAAAGCTTTCCGTTTTCTATCCGCCTGAGCTTCGGCATTGTACAACAGCTGTACGACATGCTGAACAACAGCTTGCGCGGATGAACGCTGGAGCATGAACGCTGGGGCATGAATAATTCTGATAACTGATCCTGATCTGGACTTTAAGTCCAGAGATCGCATACATGGGGTACGGGCACTGTTGACAACAAGTTTGAATTGTGCCAATGCTCCTTTCCTGACGTGTTTTGCAATTCACCGACAGCGAGATGTACGCATACTATGGTAAATGAACAAGCATCCATTGGCAGTGAAGTCAGCCCGGCAGTCAACAGTACAGGGGCAGGTTGCGAGAAACGACTGTGAACACTCGCAAGTGGCATGTCGGATGGAGAAGGAGGATTGGAAACATACCAACAAGGCATTGATCGCATCTGATGCACGCCTTTCTGCGGGTGATCATAGCAGTTTGTTTTCATAACCTTCAATCCTGTTGAAGCTGCTGCTAATACGTAAGTTGCACTCGTTTCCTCATGCAGACATCAAGAAGCACTTGGACAGCTTGCAGCTTGCTAGCCTGACTGATACCAGTGATGCAACCCAGCATAGAAGAGCCTTGTTTGCAGCTGTACGCGATGCTAAGCTCCATCTGAAGGGCTTGCAGCGGCAGGTTGGTCTTATGGTGACAAAGCAACATATGCGCTTACTGCAGTATGCTTCAAACGTGCAGAGGGCTCCTGCATGCATCTGCTCTGCAATGCTCTTCTAGTAGACCCTTCAATCTGCATTGTAGTAACGTCTAGAATTGTAGTAACGTCTTGCATGCTTTGTTCAGAATCATATGCAATTTGACGTCACCATGCAATCTGAGTGTCATGCGTGTGCAGATAGGTGAAGGGCAGTCAACGGCAAGCTCCATTCAAGCTCTCGCAACTCGCATCAGCGGGTTCACAGAGCTGCTGAACACTTTGAAAGCCAGTCAGCGCCAGCAGTATGCGCTGCTGCTTCAGCAGGAGCAGCAACTGCTGGAAGAGCTGCGAGCAGTGCAGATCTCATATGATGCTGACCCCCTGCAGGAAGAGGGGCATATCCACAAGGGCAGCACTGAGCAGCAGCCAGCGTCAATCATATGGCAGGACACAGATGCTGTCGCACTTCACTGTAGGGATGATTCCCCTGACAAGCAGCACAGGCAAAGCCAGCACAGCTGCAGAGTAGCACAACTGCGCGGCTGCGCTTATCCAGTGTCCAAAGCAATCACTCCTTGCCGTTTCAGCAGCAATGCATCAGGCGACACTAGTTGTACTGCCACTCAAGGTCACAACAGTGACCTGCTACCGGAGGTACAGGCTTATGATAACTTCCTTGCCAAGCACGGTCAAACAGGTGGCTGGCATCCCAATGACCACAACACCTTCATGACTATTCTGCGCAGTAGCAGGTATGCCAGCAGGATACTAGAGTATCCAACTTTCTCAAAGAGTTTACTCCCCACTGGGCTCAGGCACCTTGCCGTTGCACAAAGCGTGGTAATTGCTCTCTTAATTCTTTGACCTGCCATATGGTTTCAATTTCAATTGCAGGGGTGACTACAGTGCTGCAGTTCCTGCAGCTGCTGACGTGTTGCCTGTGCATACACGTCAGGCCATTATTGCACACTGCCGCTGGCATGCCGACTTCACAGAACTGGATATGAGGAGGTGAGGACGCAGATCACCTGTACCTGCTGCAATGAAGGTACGAACAGGACTGCCCTCTGCAAAGTGGTCTATTGGATTTGGGCCAGCTGCGTCTGATGATGTGTGGTCATGCAGAGGGGTGAACAACCTGTGGTGAGTGTCATGGATGGTTTTGTCACTGCTGTTGATTGAGTGCAGGCGTGTTGCATTAGTCAATTGGCGAGCAGCTAAGGACGCCGCCAAGTCAGCCATGCGAGCAGAGGCTGCCACCCTCCAGGATACTAGCCCAGAGGTGAGGTCCTTTCTATGTGCATGACAGGTTGAAAGCCAGCTGCCTGCCGCTGCGCCTATGTTATAGTTATGGTTGTCTGGGCTTGCCAGGGTGCTGCAGCAGGCATGACTGTGCCAGAGGATGGGCAAGAGATATGACAAAACTTCAGTAACCTGCACAACCTGCTCCATGCTTGGATGTTGCTGCGGGTCCCAATGCTGTAGTTGCCACACCCAGCTGATGACCAGGTAGAAAAGGAGTATAGGCAGATTCAGAAGCAGCAAGTTGAGCAATGGAAGCAGCAGAAACAGCAGGCAGCAGAGCTACAGGCGCAGCTGGATGCTGTGAAGCATCAGCAACAGAAAGAACGGCAACAGCGTGAGCTTCAGGAGAGGCGTGCAATGCTCAAGCAGCGTATGCAGGAGCTCAAGGCTGCCAAGCAACAGCAAGCAGCTGCAGCCACAGCTGAAACACCAACGTTGCAGGCACATGAAGCATCCACCTGCCTCAGCAGTGAGGACTCCTTGAGGCAGCAGGAACTGCAACAGCGGTTACAGCAGCGCAGCCTTGCTTCACTACAGAGGCGTCAACAGCTGATGGCAGCGAAGGCAGATAAGGAAGCAGCACGGGATAGAGTACAGCAACAGCTGATGGCTGAGCTGGAGACAGTGAAGCCCAGAGCAGAGAGAGATCCAAACAGGCTGCTGTCAGCAACTGCAGCAGCTGCCGCCAGGGCTGCTGCTGCAGCCGACGATGCAGCAACAGGTGCAGCAGCCCATACAGGTCGTGGCAGCATACCCAGTGGGTTTGTGCTGCACTTGGGACACAAGGCAGTCCCTGCTTGGGCATCTGGGATGAGATGACCATGTGGCGTGATTGTTTGCGTGAGATGCGCGATGCAAGTGCCTAGAAAGGCCCTAGGGCCTGCAGCTGCCATTGCAAGGCTGACAGTTGTCACAGGTGAAGCCACAGGGAGCCCTGTCGCATCACAACGCGTGCACTTGCATACGGCCTTTGCCAGTTGCTGACTGCGCTCACGAGAAGTGCTGTATCGACAAACAGGTTTGGCAAGAACTTTCTTGTGGTGGCTGCGGGCATAGCCTATAGCTATGCATACTATGCATGCCCATGATGGGCAACCAAACTGGCACTGGAGTCACCCAGGGTTTGCTGTTTGTAGCGTATGTCAGCGGCATTTGGGAGCATGGAACTGAGGAAGGAAGCCTAAAGGTCAACAAACGTTTGATTTTGTGTGGGCAATGCACTGGGTGCTAGTTGAACTGCCAGCAGCAAGACAGCCAGTGTCATGTAAATGATGACCACCGCCTGCATCTACGTGTTGCATCGGCTGTATTGTCGTGCTACCTGGTGGATATACCTTATGCGCCGTATAATATGTGAGCCCACATCGCCCGGAATGTGCAACCTTGGCACGTTGAGCTTGACGACTTCAGGGGTTGGTCACTCGATTGGGCGTCTTTTCCGGCTAGATCCCCATGTTTGCAGCAGTGGATGTTGATGTTTCGTACACTAGGGAACTGATACATACGCCAGCCATATGACATTCGCGTACCCGATGATGTTGACCAGCAAGTAAGGTCTCATCGGCCCGCCAATGCTGCCTGTCAGCTGTTGCGCGCTCAATGGTGTATTAAACTGCAGATTTGGCTGTGGTGGAAGCGGCCTCGATGTGCAGTATGCAGCCAGCACAGAAGTGGCGTGGCAGTGTGGGAACACTGTGGTGTTTCTGGACGTGCATACCCAGCAGCAGGTGGTTGATGCCTGCATAGCGTCATAGCTTAGCATACAGCTGCTTATCAGACGTTGTTTATTCTGAAGTCGGGTGTCCCTGCAGAGACTGCTGGTAGGAGATGGCCAGGGCATCCAAAGCTTTTGTTGCAATGCCAAAGCAGGCATCTTGGCGGTTGCTGGACAGGTAAAGACTGGTGATGCATCTAATGTCTGCAAACTTCACTCTCTGAGATTGTTTTCTGTTGCCACGGCAGGGCTACCAACCAAGGATTGGGATCTACCACCAACCAGACCTCACGCAGTTGCAGAGCATACAAGCAGATGCAGAGTTCTCATACACAGCAGTGACACTGTCTTGTGATGGGGAGCTGCTTGCCGTATGCAGTGGTTCCCCTGACATGCAGCTGTCCGTCTGGCATTGGAGGAAGGTGCGTGGTCACCGTCTGTATTGTGCTGCTAGTGATTGCCTTCATGGATAGAACTGGATGGCTCTCACACTGCATGTGGTGTTTTTCATACAAATCAGGGTACTCAGTGCATTCAGCCATGTATTGTTCAACCCTGGCCGCAATGTGCTGCTTGCCTGTCCCTACAGAACACGAAGTTAGTTTCAGCAGCACTGCAGCATACAGTCAGCAGCATCAGCTTTCATCCAGCAGACCCGTCATGCCTGTTGACAGTGGCAGCCCCAGCAGGCAGCAGTAGTTTTCATCTGAGTCACAACAGCTTAGAAAAGCTTAAGACAGAAGGAGTTGTGCAGCTGTGGCGCCTGGATAAGCTTTGGAGCAGGCACGAGCTGCAGGCTGTGCAGCTGCATCTGCCAGCAGCCTGTGTCCCCAGCTGCCATGCTTGGGCTCCTGAGGTGAGTATATCACACATGAGCTGTTGTGTAGCTGTGCAACAGGTCAGCCTTGCATCAAGATGACAACCTCTAAGGCCTTGGCTATGCTGGGAATAACAGCAGCTCACGAGGACTTTCCAAAGGCTCATCAACAGACCCTGCCCATGAATACACAGCTGAAGCATGTATGACAGCATTCAATGACCTGAAAGTTTTCTTGCTGACTTGATGCTCCTGTAGGGTCTTTACCTGGGTTGCAGGAATGGTACTATCTTGTGCATGGACCCTGAGTCGTCAACAGTCTTGGGGACGGCGTCAATCCCAACAGACAGCAGTGCAGCAGTTGCAGGCGTCAGCGGCTTGGCAGTGAATAAAGATGCATTGGTGGTAGCCAGCATTTCATCTCCTCGACTGATGTTCTATAGCAGAGCAATGCCAGTGCCTTTGGACGAAAAGCCCCTGCAGCAGCAGCAGCAGCAGCCAGCACCCAATCTACAACTCATTGGTGGTGTGCCAGTCAGCACACAAGGTGGCCCTGGCCTCTGAAGAAACCCTCAGCAGCTGCGCAGTCATACTTGTCGTGTTGTTCATATATGGAGCATCTGAGGTACACAAATATGAGTCCTCAACCCAGCATTTGATGCGGTTACCACTGACCTGCAAAGGACTCATGCTTGCAGGTTGCGCAACTGTGCGCTTTGGTGGGCCATTGCGCAAAGATTTGGTTGCCACTACTACAGATGGCACCCTGATCCTTCTTACTCGCAATCAGGACAGCAGCAGCCCAGCAGATGTGCAGGTAAGTGGATTCTGGCATCATGTAGGTGTACTTCTTGCTTGCTCAAAGCAACATAGCTTGTGCAGTTGTTCACATACATGCCATGTGTCTTGAGCCAAAGATGAACACGTCACTTACCAGCAGCTGGGGTTACATCAACCGCACTTGAAATCACAGAATAAGCTGCAGTAGGCATGTCTACAGTGGTAGTGGATCTAGCTGCTGGTCACTGACCAATTGGGTGCCACCAAGTGCAGGTGGAGCCTCTAGCGAACCACCACACCGGGTCTATCACGGGCCTAGCTGCAGCTCCAGATGGTGTTCATGTCATGAGCTGTGGGACAGATGGCAGTGTGCGCGCCTGGACAGCCGCAACAGGCCAGCTGGTGGGCAAGAGAGACCTGGGAGGAAGGCTCACATGCTGCGCAACAGCACTGGGGAACACAGCTGCTGGAGCTGCAAGCAAGCCGGTCCTGGCTGTTGGGTCTGGGACTGGAGTCCTGAGGTGAATGGCGGTTGACGTTCAGTGGGGCCAGGTCAATCCAGGTTATTGATGCGGAAATGTGATGTACTGGTTGTCTCATGCAAAGCACCAAAGCAGCTCAATGGAGCCTCATCGACTTCCTCAGCCCATGCTGCTGCAGGAGCAGGGTCGTCCCTGCCACTGGGGTCCCTCAGCCACATCACTCCACATGTTGTGTTGCCACCTGTTTCACCATGCAGGCTGCTGGCACTCACTGAGGTTCAGCGGCTGCCAGTGATATACTGGAGCCGCTTGCACAGGTCTGCTGTGACCCATGTTGCCTTCAATCCTGGTGGGACCTGCCTGGCAGTGGCAGCAGCAGCAGACAAGCGTGTGGCTCTGCTGAGCCTGAGGGGCTGCGAGCATGTGGTTGTGCTGGGCTACTTCACAGCATCAGGTCAGACCTGACACACTGGCATCAGCGCATTGACATGCCTGTCATGGTGCTGCACTTGCTTGTCTTGGAGAACTGCAGACTTGAGGCCTGGCTGTTTGGTTGTGCCAGTGCCACTGCAGTGGTGGCAGGTGGGAAGTGTGAATAGATGGGCTGTGAACCTTTACTTTTTTACTTAGAGCATATGCTGTCATTCCGTGCTTTGCAGACCATATTAACAGCCTGTGCTGGTTCAGCGCTAGTGCCACCAGTCAAGCGCAGCTGCTGCTCAGTTTGGCAGGAGGCAGCTTGGTGGCTCTCACGCCAACTTCACAGTCTTGCAGCGGCAGTGGGCAACATGCAGCAGAAGATCCTACTTTGGCACTGGAGCTTGCCCAGGACTGTGCTGCAACAGCATCTGCTGAGGTGCCGTTGTTGCAGCTGGCAGCCATGCCACCAGGCAAGCAAGTCCCAAGCATCAGTAGCAGTGGCAGCAGCTGTCAGCAGCAGCAGCATCAGATTGGAGCTCAGCTTTTGGGTTTGGGAAATGATGGCCAACTGCATCGGCTGCTGCTGCCAGCTGATGCTGCTGGCTGGACAAGGCTGAGGGGAAAGGTCTTGCGCAGCATAGCCAAAATGCAGCTGTTATCACCAGGCACAGCATTAGCACTTTCTCCTTGTGGCCACAGCATACTGGTAGCCGGTCAGGATGGAACCCTCACAACCCTGCCTGCACAATCTGCAGCAGCTACAGCGGCAGCTCTGGCAGCCATCAGCAACTCGAGAGTTAATAGTGTGAAGAGAAGTTTTGGGGGGGCCAACAGCAGTGCTGCAGGGTCTGTGGTGGCTCATGGGTCAGCAGAGCAGGGTGCAGCTGCCACTGTGCTGACATGGAATGCCACAGGCCAGTGGGCAGCGACTGCAGCTGGGGATGGCAGTATGGTGCTGCATGCTGTATCAGGTGAGCAGATTTGGTTAGGAGGCATGATCACAAAGATTGCTTGGCACCCAGACAGCGCTTATCTCCCTGACCCCTCAGATGCGCCGCTTGAGGCTAGACACTGCATGCTCGTTGTTCAGGTGGACGCTTGCATGACGTTTCAACTCAACAGGGTCCGTATCCAATGAGCAACATGGTGTCTCAGCCTGTGGCTGTGTGTGTAGACTGTAGGCTGCTGCCACCAATGTCACACATGCGACGAGTGCGAGTTGCATGCACTTATGCTGACTGCAGGAGCTGAACATCTCAGTGAGCTGGCCAGGACTCTTCCCCTTGACAGCTCATCCATAGAGGATCAGGAAACACCAGATGACACAGCCATGGCCACAGTGCCAGAAGCTGCTGCTGCATCTGCTGCTGCTGAGGCATATACTGCTGGAGGCGCTGCCAGACAAGCCACTCTGCAGAAGCTTCAGTCTCTTCAAAGTCGCCTGGCCCAGGTTAGTCATCATAGCAACAACTGACCTTGCACTGCAGCAGGCGGCACCGGTCGCAGAGACAATCCAAATGGCATGACCTTGCTTGTGGACGGCCATTACTCGCACTGCACCAGCTGCATATCAGAGTGCAACAGCTTAGAGACCCTTCCATGTAGCTGTGTATGCATGTTGAAACCACATGGACACAATGATGTGCTGTGACTGCAGGTGATGGAGGCCAATGCGGCCGCACCTGCAGAGCAGCGGCTGTCAGGTGCTGAATTGATATTAGATATCAAGAAGCTGGAGGAGTTGCGCGCCGGTGTAGATGGTGAAGTTGCTGCAATCATAGCAGACACAAGTACAGAGACTCAAGTCACTGAAATAAGGGCACAGCGTCTCAAGGCCCTGTGCTGGGACTCTATGGAGGTATGAGTATCTGCCATAGCACATGCGCTCACAGTGAATTGACAGCCCCGTTCATGGAGGAG
>JABEVS010000044.1:191538-241875 GCA_018290735.1 Coelastrella sp. MACC-549
TGAAAGGAGTTGTGGGGCTTGCATATCTGTGTCTCACGCCCTCTTCACGCCAGGGTGTTCATGACAGATGCCGTCACTGCCTGAGGAGCAGATGTCACTTAGGGGTTTAACTGGAATGCTGCTACCTGTTTATCCTCCCCTAGACCAAGGGCGCCGTATGTACTGGGCTGAAGTCAGCATCTGCTGAGGTGTGGAACTTCCCTCTACCTGCACAAGATGAAGCCAGATGGGCAAAAGTGAGTGTGCATGATCCAATCCTGGCTATGCTGTTGGCTGGTAAGTACCTGGCCGCACTGCTCAACATGAAGTAGTTATTTTGGCATGGACAGAGCCACCTTCTGTGCTGAGACCACAGAAGGTTGTGTGTGCGTGTATGTAGGTTGCTAACCTCAGGCGAACTGAGATCATAGCAGCAGCAGCTCAAGGTGTTTCCTCGGGAGACCAGGTACATGGTGGTGAAGGCCAAGAACCACCAGAAGTGACACTTGCCATAGCAAAAGCGGCTGAGCAAAGGCCTACAGGCACAAACCAAAGTGCAGCAGCATCAGGGCAACCAGGAACCACAGGACCCAATGCAGACGATGCAGATGCAGAGGGACTGGCAGGCATACCCAGCTCAGCAGGTACCACCAGTGTATCTGGCAGCACTGTTGATAGGCTGTTGACATCTGCCAGGGAATCAGCTGTAGACTCTATGATCAACAGCATTCCTGCTGATCAGCAGTTGCTGCTGAAGATAGGCAGCTGTGCAGCTCGTTCTTGCAAGGCCGAGGACCTGTTGTATCCCGAGCTGGATGTAACATTTCCTGGCAGGAAATTGATTCAGGCGGAGCTGTACAGGAGGATGGTGTGGGAACTCAAGTCACAGTGAGTACAGCCTCCAGTTCGGTGTGGAAGGCTCTTCATGGCGCTATTACAGCAGGCCCCGACTCTATTGCTGTCAATTGTGATGGCCATTCACCTGTGTCTCAGTAGCTGGACGAAAAGACAATGAAGCTGACACAGGCAGTGAAAAAGCAAAAGGAATGGTTCAGATTATAATTCAGCCCAGCGTGCTGTTATTGAGAAGGCGCATGGCTGTCAAACTGCAGGTTCAATGATCAGTTCAAGCAACTGGTGAAACAGAAGCATTGTGATGCTGATCGTCTTGCTGACCTGGCATCCCGCACAGATGAACTCATCCGGGAGCTGGTCAACATTCATCTGGTGCTTCATCCTGCAGCCCCTGTTGCTCAGGCTTCAGCAGCATCAACAGCCGAAACATGTGATATCAATGTCAACCGCTGTGCTGGTGGCCTTGGCGGTCCACCAGTTGCTCAGACATCAACAGCAGCAGCAGGTGGAGGGGATGTGCTGAGCAGTGAACAGGTGGCAGCTGAGCTGGCAGTTGGACGCTTGACTGCTCACTGGAGCCCTCTAGAGGAGCTGGAGGACATGCTGCTGCACATCAAACCAGATGAAGTCAAGGTGTGGGAGCTGCTGCCCTCAGGGTCAGAACCCCTGTTGACCAGTGTCGCACAGCAGCCAGAACAGTCAACAAGGCTGCAACGGCTTGCCCCACAAGGTTTGCAGCAGTTGGTGCTCACCATCTTTATTACACAAACAACTGTGGCTTTTGACTGTCCTGGAGTTACTCCCCAAGGTTTCACCTGTCCTGCATCACCCAGGCACCCCGCTACCTGTCACAGGCTGAGCGTGCAAAGGCCGCCAGCGAGGAAGCAGCAGCAGCAGAGGCTCACAGGAGGGTGGCAGCTGATGACTCAGCAGACAGAGCACTCAAGCAGGTACAGCAACCCACCTTGAGAGTTCAGATGAGCTCACAGTCAGTCACAAAAGCTGTTAGATTGCCAGTGTCCTACTGTTCAACATGGACTGGCTTGATTTAGCAAACAGTGTCTACATAGGCGGCACATGGTGGATTTGTGGACCACTGCATCTGGTCCAAGTGCGCATGCTTCACCTCGCTGCTGCAGCTTGCTAAGTTTATTGGACAAGACTAGTTGCATGTATTCTGACTTGGCTTGTAGATGATGGGTGGTAGACTTGAACGAGCCACAGATGAGGTTGCTGACCTGGTTGCATCACGCCCTGCTTGGATGATTGGTGACCCGGCCTCATTCAGTGAGGAGCAGCTGAAGGAGTACAAGGAATACTGTGCCAAGGAGCAGGCAGCAATAGAGGAAAGGCTGAAGCGCAAAGCTGTCATGGTGAGTGGGTTCGAATGGACTGAAACCTGGCCAGTATGCTCTGTTCTGTGTAACGGTATGCACTGCATGATTCCAAGGCTCCGCTGCGGGTTGCTACTGAAGGGAGTCAGGCAGTGCACACAAACTGTTGTGGGAGCTTGTGTCCCTTTGCAGCAGTTGGACAGCTGAGTTATTGTGCTGCCACAGCTTTTGGATGCTGCCAAGGGCATGAGGACCAGAGGGCCCTTCTGGTAGACGGCTACAGTGACTGTCTTTGCTTGCTGTGGTTGCAAGAGGGTCGGTGGGGGTATTGCAGGTTGGGGGCGCGGCGAACAAACCCGCAATTGCACTATCCATGTAAGGAAGGGCTGCTCCATGTGTCCTTCTTTCTTATTGGCTGCAGGAGACTGAGCTGCGCACTCTGAGGGCCTCCACTGAGGACATTGCCACCAAGTTTGATGCGGCTGTGGTTGCTCTGGCGGCAAAACGCCTGGATCTGCAGATGGAGGTGAGCAACAGAGATGCAGCAAAACCCCCGCCTGCAGCTTGTTGATGGCTGTTGAACAATCACTCTCATGGTGACATTGAAGCGCTTGATCACCAGTTCATGCTGGTTGCAGTGCTGGCACATATCTGAACCTGTGCGACACTTGCTCGTGGTCTGCTGCTTAGGTTGCTGCCCTGGAGCGCTGTATCTTGCAACTGACAGCAGACTACGAAGTCGCTGCAGTGTCAGCAGGCAGAGAGAGGGAGCAGCAGGCTGTGGAAAGACTGCAGTCAGTGCAGGAGCAGCTGACAGTAGTTGAAAAGGTGAGGCTTGATGGAACAGCACCAGGGCTATCATAGTCTGAGACTACATGCATCATAGAATGTGAACAAACACCTGCCAAAGCGTGCGCTCTGTGCCAGTTTGGAGTTCCAGCGCACTCTGAGAGGGCTGATTCACCCCTGTCTTCATCAAACTGCTGACCACCAGGAGCTTGCTGAGACCCAGGAGCTTCACAGCCAACAGCAAGACGTCCTGGCCTCACTACAGGCAGATACAAGAGCACATGATCGAGCCCTCAAAGTAGAATTTGCTGAAGTAGACTCTGCGGCACTGCCAAAGCTTGTGAGCCTGTACAAAAACCGTGTTGCTACAACTGGTGGTGCTGCCACAACAGCACCTACTAACTCATTGCCGGGGACTGTGGCAAGCTTCACTAATGATGCCTCAGGTGCCTCTGCTGAGTTGGAATTCCAACCTTTTTACAACAGTTCTGCCAAAACTTCCTCAGTCATGGGCAGTGCAGCAGGTGGTGGGGCTGCTGCTGCTGCTGCCGTAGCCTCCACTGCTAATGGCAGTGGTGTTACTGCCAGCTTTGAGCTGCGAGGCCCTCTGGGGCCAGCTCCAGTACACATCACAGCACTCAGACAGGCTCAAATGCCTGATGGTGTAGACATTGTCATCTGGGAGAAGTTCATGGAACACAGGGCAGCAAGGGGTCAGATGGATCTTGCTCTCAGAGAACAGTCAGCCAAGGTAACTATACATGAGCAACCCAACTTTTCTCAGCCCTTTTCTTTGAAGGGAAGCAGAGAACAGCTGCCTTGCTGAAGACCTGGTCACCAGCTGGCCCCTGTTTGGAACGTGTATATCTGCCGTGGCCACAGGCAGTACCTGCTTGTGTTGAGACATTGGGATGTGGTGCCGTTCCTTCTCAGTGCATCACTGACGGGTCTGATGGCCGTCTTAGCCCTTGTGTACATGAATGCATTCATCACCAAAACAACAACAAACCCAGCGTACCCCTCATGCCCTGTTCTGTTCCTGCAGCTTGCTTGGCTACAGCGTCAGCAGGAGTTGCTGGTGGCACGACATGTGCAGCTCAGCAGGCAGGTTGAGGGAGCAGCAGAGGAGCTGGAGGTGCTGCGAAGCAGAAGAGCAGCGGCAATATTTGACGTGGAGCTGCAGCTAAGGCTCAAGCAGGGACAGGTGGGATGTCTGCAACAGTGAGCTAGGCTGATTGTGACCCTTGTGCCGCAGCTGATGTCAGGACTGGTACGACATCAACCTCGCTAGAGTTGCTGTGGAGGGGCGCCAGTTCACCAGCTGGCATGGTCACCATGCATAGTAGCATTTGGAGTGCTGACCAGTAGCCTGTCAAAGTAACACTGCTACACTTGTCCCACTTCTTTGAGACTGTGGGAGTCAATCACATCAAATAGTGTTGCTGCGAGTGACTGAGGCCCTGTTTCCTGGCAGGACTAAGCATGATGCTGTGGGTCTTGCTCAAGGGGCTTGATAAGATACTTTACCACCTGGTGCTGGTCGTCTGCTGCTGTCGTTAGGTTGAATGTCACTCAGCTGGTGTGGCAGCAAGTGTTCCTGATGCACTGTTGGTGAGTCGGGATCAAGTAGCTGCTCTCAACAGCTCCATACTGGCCAAGGGCAATGCCAAGCTTGATCTGCTGAGGCAGATGAAAGAGTTCAAGAAGGGCATCTACCAGTTGGAGTGGGAAAACAGAAAATGTGCAATGGAGGTGGGTATTTTGCTCAGACCATCAGTTGAGTACAATGACACCAACTAGCTGTGGCAACCCATTGAGCGAGAAGTGTTGTTGACAGTGTGGGTGTCAATGAGCAACAACCGATGCTGGCCTGAGGCCAGTCAAGGAATCTGGGTGCTGCTCCCACCATTAGCCAAGCTGATGGCCTTGCTGCACTTGTGTGTTTGACCCTGTCCATGTACTCACAAGTGAACTAAGAGCCGGACCTCCAGCTGCAACATGATGCGCTGCAGACTCATGTAAGCTCTTCCATGTTCCCTTGGACATGTCTGTTGGCATCCATGTGTTGTTGCTGCTGGTGGTTACAGGCAGAGGATGTGATCAGCCTTACACAGCAGCTGCAGCTGCTCCATGTCACCAAGGAGTTCCAGCAGCTGGTCAAAGGTTCAAACACAAATGCTGCAACAGCTGCCAAGGCCGCTGGCGGCGGTAGAAGCGGTCATGGGCAGAATGCTGCCAATAAAGAGGTGCAAAGTCTGGAGAATCTGCTGCAGGTATTGACAGTTTGCTCAATGTTTGCATTCGCTACCCAGCAAGTGATACAAGCGACAGATTGCCATGCAGTCACATGTTGCCCTAACTTAGCTGGCAGCCAAGTAATAATGCAGTGCCAGCACACCGGGCTCTCCCTGCAGCCAGCACTAGAAGGTTGCTGTGCTGTGCTTTGTGCAACTTCAGGTGCGGGAGACACTGCACCAGAAGGCTGTGGCCGAGAAGCGGCGGCAGCTCAGAAGAGTTGAAGGGCTCATTGCTGCCAAGCAACAAGAAAATACCTCAGTGTCCCTTCAACTGTCAGGTAGCTGATGCACACATCTGATGATAGAGTCTGGATTGTGAGAGTGCTCATATGCAGAAGAAGTTCATCATCATCAGACATCAACAGCTGACCCACCTCTTTCACGTGACAGCATGCTGACAAGTGTTGTGATGTAAGCACTTTCTTTCCTGGCTGGCGTGCACCGTGTCAGGTCAGCCTGCTGGGCTATCTCTTGACAGTTAACATATCTGTTTGAAACTCTCTGTGTGGCTCTCAGGTCTGGAGAAACTCCTTGACGACCGCGCTCGCTTGGAGAGTGCTGTGGCAGCAGGAGACCCAGGCTCAGACCGGGTCATGCAGACCCTCATGGTGCAGCGCAAACTGCAGGAAATTGCAGCAGCACAAGCAGCTGAAATAACAGCAGCAGAAGCTGAGTTACAACGTCTCCAGCAGCGCTCCTTCCCGTGCTTTACTTCTGGCGTGGCAGCTGGCAGTGGTGGGGCTTGCATCATCCCAGCTGCACCTTCAGCAGCAAGCAGCAGACCGCATGCCCACCAGGCAGCCGTCAACAGCAGCAGGGCTCAGACCGCCTCAGCAAGACATGGTGGAGGAGTGGCAGCTGCATCCGGGGCTGCTTTTGTTCCATCAGGTAGCAGATCTCCAAGGCCACTAGCACCAAGATTAAAAGTAGTTGGGCCTGATGCTCATTTGCAAGGAAGCCCAGGGCCGGCTTCAGGAGCAGCACCACCAGGCAGGCTTGTGGGTGCAACCAGTGGAAGGAAATGATGCCTGTGGCTAGTACAGATCCCACGTGGCACATGGCTCTAACTCACAGCCACATCCTGAAGCAGGCTCTGAGTTCTTTACAAAGCGCAATCCTGTCAGGCCCTGCAGTGAAGCAGTGGTGTGCAGTGTTCTTCTATAGCATTGCTCCAGTTCAAGGGTTTGTTCAATGCCAACGGATACCACCTGGCATATGCCTTCAAGTGAGTGTGACTCAGATTGACTTGCTTTGTGTTTGAATACAACGATTTCCTGGGTCATCCAATCGGCTTTCAACGGTTGCTGCCGATTGCTTTCACATGGGTACAAGCTTGATGCATTCACAAGCAGTTGGCTTTTGAAGTCGCTCTACTCTTACCGCGAGCTGTTTCAAACAGTTGCTGAGCAACTTTTGCGCTGCAAGTTCACATCGGTGGTGTGCACACCGCGGCCGGGGGGAACGTTGACGGCAGCAAGTCTGTCAGGCACCAGTGTGGCATGCGGATCACTCGATGGAGATGGTCGATCATGATTCTGACACTGTCAAGAGGCTCTCGCCGGAAGCGGCTTCCACCTTGGCACAGGCGTCGGTGCATCAACACGGGCGCCGAACTAAGGGCCTCCGGTACCCGGCGCGGAGGGCAGCATAGTGAGTCTCAACGGTGCATGCAGGCGGATCTCCTCAGCAAGCATCCAATGTGTGGGCGCCCGGGCCCAGGTCATATGGCATGGAATGGTTTGCCAGTGTAGATCATCTGGACTCATTGGGAAATAAAGATAATTAGGAGTGGTACATCCCATGTAAACTGTGAGATCGCTTCGTTTGAACGGCATCTGCGCAGGCAGTGCCGCTGGTATGCTCAAGTTATAGGGCCCTTGGCCATCACACGTCAAAAAATTGAGCCATGCAGCAAGTTAATATGCCACAGGCTATGGCAAATGCGCTGACATGCGTTGGGGGCGCCACCCTGGTGTGATGCGTGTGCTGGCCTTGGTCCTGGCTGCCCATCCAGCTGCCACCGACGTTCTACACCAAATATTACCTGTAAAAAGGAGGAAACACGTGTGTGCACACAGATACTGTGGTTATGGGCAGGCTGCTCCAAAAGTTAGCCCAAGTCAGCCTTTTTCAGCAACTGGCCAATGGCAGTTGACAGATTATGATACTCTCATCCAGAACCATTCCCTGTCTCATCACATATATAGGTTACATAACAATCATACATGGATTGAGTTTGTACACGCGCAGGGCTGGAAAACCAGCACACTGTGGACTGGCACACTGTGAGTTGGCAGGATAAAGTTATTGAGACACTGCAAGTGACAGAAGCTCTGTCAGAACGCAACAAAGAGACACTTGTCAATCAATTCAAGTACAGGAACATAGACATCACCATTGGGTTCTGACCATTCACATTGTACATAAGGTTGAATGCACCCTCTGCATTGAGTCCTTTAAACGTGGCATGTGTCCTATACGAAGGTCATCAGCCAGTTAGGTGCTCAAAGGCATATGTTATTCAGCACAAGATCATTGCTGTCAACAAACGTGATTCAATTCAGTAGCTGCTGAGCAGCCACTCTGCTGACCAGTCTTCTGGATCAGTCCAAGTACAGGCAGGCACATGGGGCAAGACACGTATACCAATCTCACACAACACATTCAAGTGGTGGTGGTTGCGGGGGAGAAGGGCAACTCGGCGGAACCTAGTTTCTAAACACTTCTGTCAATCTTGCAATGGGCAACTTTGCAGTTGCCGCACTTATGGAAGCAGCATACTCTTGCAGCTGATTCAGCACTGCACCAGGCCCTTGCTCCTCCCAAGCAAGTGGAACAAAGCGCTGCAGATTGCTGAACTCTTCCACCACATGCCTTGTGACAGCATCCAGGGCTGCAGCATAGTCCCCGTTTTCCCTGTAAGGCTTCATGATTGTCTCAAACAACATGGCATTGGCAGCTGATGCCAGGGGCTTGGGAACACCTTCAAATGGATTCTTCTTGTCATACCCAATAGCTGCGGCTCCTAAGATGACCTCAACAGACACAATCACACCTTCTGGGCTGTCTTTAAACTCCACAACCAAGGTGAAAGCCTGGCAGCCCATGGTACCAAAGTACAGTACATAACGGTTGCGTGGAAGGTTGAGCGCCAGGTCATTGGCTGTCACCCAAAGCTGAGTTTTGTAGCCCCTGTCTGGCTTGCCAGGGAGTGGCCTGCAGAAAGCAGGAGCAGCATGGCAGTGGCAAAGAGGTGCTGGCTACTGCCGATCAGACGGTCAACAAAATCACGGTTGAACCTTGCTGCTGTAAGCCTGCAACAATGCTCGCTAGACTCTTGGCACTCAGTGCAGTGCACAACAGGTAGAAAGGCCCTAGACGAGTGTCTACTTGGTGTGCAAAGAGACATGACTATCAGTAGCACTGCACGCAGTTTGTACTGCACTGTCCATAGTGACCACTGCAGATTGCAATTGTGCCCATGGCTCAAATGGTACTCCTTGGATACAGGGTACACTTGTTAGTATGCGTCACCTGTACTTCTCATCTAACTCTGTCTGCAGTTGTGGCGGGTCCAGCAGGTTTCTCCCAGGTACCATTCTGAATTTCAGGGGAGCAATGTGGTCCAATGGATGCCACAGGATATGCTTGTGAAACTCCTGTTAACAGTATCAATTGGCCATGAGGCATGCTGTCATGAAATGGTCCCCTATAGGTGTATGTAGGCAGCCATCACCGCAAAGAGGATGCTGCACCATACCCAAGATGGACCGGCTGCGATGCTGGGGTGTGCTGGCTGTGTATAACAGCTCATGCAATTACCTGATGTATGCCTTGGTGATGCAAGACTTGCCTGTAAGCCATAAAACGTAATCCGCAACCCATCCTTTCATCATTTTTACGTCTGAGAGAAAGAACATGACAATATGCCACGCTGTGGATGCAGGCAGCCTAGGCCGGCGCTACTTAGCCTATTGGCCTGGTCGCCCACTAACCTTGCCATTGACCACCATAGTTTCTGGGAATGAAGGTGTCATGAACCACACTGCCATTTTAGCAGTCATATTCTTCATTGGGTTGAGCACAATTTTTCTGTGGGTTGCACCGGCATCATCAACCCATTCTGTTATATTGGCATCTGTGTCTGGGCACCACATTTTCCAGTTCAATGGCTCTGGTGCAACACTGTGGAGGCATTTTATGCTCAACTGCAGACAAAGAAGCATGTGTGAAGCAGACACAAGTAAGAAGAAAAGATCAGGGCCGCCAGCTCAGGAATCAACCCAACCTTAAGCATCAACTGCCTGCAGTGCTTACAAACCCTGTCCAATTCCAATTGACTGCTAGCTGCAGTTAATCGTCTGAAGATAATGCACTTGACCATATGCAAGTCAGGCTGGCAGCCACGTACCCTTTTGGGAGCAGTGGCTGGCTGCTTCTTCAGTGTCCCGTTCAAGGCGCCTTTGACACTAGTAGGAAGGGCCAGCATACCTTGCCCAATTTTTTGCATGAGAAAATCTTGTTCAAACACCAATGCATCACTGTCTCCTGTGGCATCAGCACGCGCTGACGCTACGAGACAAACAAGAGCTAGACCGATGGCCGCATGTAAGCAAGCCATGCTGGTTATGCAAGCCCGCAATAATTGCAATAGACTCCAAAAATTCTGCTGGATGTGTAGGGTGACTTTTCCCACACACTCAGTTCCTCCCTATCAACCTCGCAACGATAAAGCGGTACAATTGATTGGCAAATCGCACCGGTGTTGTTAAGGTAATTTTGTATGATTGCAATACATTGCAAGCTTTGATTAATGCTGCACCGCCCTGTCAGAGCCACTGGCGACTCACAGACTAGCAACACGATAACAAACTACCTATACTTGTACTTCATCCAGAGCTAGTCATGATTGCATACAACGCACTACAGGGCTTTCTATACTTCACAGCGTTACCAGCTGCACTAGGTGTGCAGAGCGCCGCATGGCGCTGCACGGTATTATTGATCAAGCTCCACGGAACGTGGTCACTGTTGCTGCCCTGCCGATCATGCTTTTGCAGCCCGTTGCTGTAGCATGGTTGTGCCCAGCTGCCATGTTGATTTTTCCTTCACTTGGACCTTTAGCTGATGCAAGTCACCTGAATGCTTCAACAAGTGGCAAGTTGCAAGCTTATGTGTGCATGCTGCAGTTGCCTTGGCTGCAAGCGCAAGCAATCGCATGCTGCAGGTACTGCGTGCATGATGCAAGCAGTGAGTGAGGTCACAGACCCAGTCCCTGCCGACTTTGATACTCAGAGGGTGGCAACTGTTTGGCAGAAACTTTTGAAGGCCCCATAGCTATCAACAATTCATTGAACATGATTGGGATGACACTGGCAGATTATACCATGCCGCTGCAGCCACATCTGACGCTCCAGCCTAGTACTGGCAATGCTGATCGCCACAACATCAGATAGCTGCTGATCCACATCACGGACACATGATCACAACTTCAGAATGTCGGACATGAAAACACTCTACAAACCAGCAGGAAGCTGTGCTACATACAGAATACATTGTGCAACATGCCAGCCAAGACAGCAAAGTCGCATGTACATGTCTTTCTACAGCTTGCAATATTATCAACCTGCAAACCTACGCTTGGGCCTCTGCAAGTATCTCTAACGACTACATGATCTTGACACTGCATTGGAACAAGCAGCATGTATCAACAGTAAGGGCTGACTGTCAGTGATCAGGTTATTGGTGTCTCCAATGCAGACCGCTTGACTTACGTAGCCCTCTACGTGCAATGAGCTCGCTTCAGTCTGCACGGAAATGTGACTTTGTCCGCTTTGCCGGGCCAGCAGTGCTCAAGCGCTGGAATGCATCCTCAGCAGCCACACCAATGCGGCGGCTGACCTTGTGGACGCTTTGGGTGTAGGGCTCAGCAAAGGTGCGAACAGCAGCAATCTGCAGTATCAAGCACAGTAGGTGCTTTTGTGCAAGCTCCCTTGCTGATGATGTTGCTGAAAGCAGTGGTGCATGGAAGATCTACTGGCACTAGTGATTGAAGGTTTTGTACCACAACTGCCAGGTATGCAAAAAGAGGGGGTCCTCCCTACAAAAGATGTTGCTGGTGGCCATCAAACAGCAATCTTGCTCAGACCTACCTCACGGGTGAACATCAATGTGCGCCAGTATGTGCAGATGACAAAGGTGCCAAGGAGTGCAGTGCTGAAGTTCGCAAACCAGATCAGGGATACCATGATGGCTGCTGAGATTGACCAGCGCACTGTGCGGGGCAGACCAGCCTTGTCTACCTGATCCTGAGGCAGCATAACAGCAGCAATGCACAGGAGGTGGCTGGCATAAGCCACAGAAGGTATGTTGTCAAGGCTGCACACCTTCTGCTGCACTTTGTCACAGTGTCATGCATTACCACAAGCAGCACCTTCACAATTGGCACAACGGCAATTCAGAGCACGCCATCGTCCATCTAGAGCACTTACAATAGTCTTTGCACGAATGCTGGTGGCCAAGTTCTTGATCTGGTCCTTGGTGAGTGAGTAGATGCAAGGGAGGGTAAAGATGGCAATGTAGGACAGCAGTACAAACCACCAGGCGCTGCAATGTGATAAGAACAGCATCATGTGAAGGTTTATTCGATTATTGTTGCAAACGCGCATATGCAAGTGTCAACCCTGCAGTTGTGCAAGTTTGCACAAGGTAATGCATATTGGGGTGCATTTAAATGCATCAAATACACCAACACTGCACATAGCAGAGGTGTACTGACTTCATCCTTGCATGCAGGAGAAACAGTTTTCAGGACTGCTCAGTGTCACCTGAGATATGAACCAACATATGCAAGTGCCCACAGGACTCCAGCCACCTGCAGCAGCCAAGAGTGTTGGTTGGAGTAAGCAGCACACAGGCCCTGCATGTTGCTGGCGTCACTGGGTGCAGGCCGTTTAGGCCTTAGCAAGCAACATTGAAGCAGCTGCAAAACCACTAGCACCATAGACAGCCTGCTGACTTCCAAGTGAGGAGCGCCAACAGATGGTCTGCCGCTGCCGACAGCAGACGCAAGTAACATATTACTAACAACGGGTTTAAACGCCTGCCACTGCTGTTACAGCTGCTGATCATTACCTTCAGAGTAATTGTGGGGTCCTCAGCCGAAAGGAATCTGTCATGTGCACTCCCCAGGTTCAGCAGGAACGAGTCAGCTGCCACACGCAGCTCACTCAACTGCTTTGAGCCGGTCCACAGGCACCGCTTGTGCCATGGCTCAGACACAAAGTAACGAACGAAGTTGACGCCAAGATCAAGCAGCAGCAGGTAAGACGCAGCTGCATGTGAAGCAGAGCTCAGGACAGTGAATATAAGTCGAAGCATTCCAAGGGCAGTGTTGCCGCAGAAGTGCCGGTAGGGTTGCATGACTAACTGTATGCATGCTGCTTGAGGATCACAAGTTTTATGGCAGCTGCCAGCTGTCACCAGGTGCTTACATGAGAGCAGCGACCAGTTGTGGGTGCCATACGCCACCCAGGTGAAAAGCCCAAATGCCATCAGCCCTCCAACAAAGATGACCAGGGTTTGCAGAGGCTCTGTCCAGAGCAGCAGATCTGACCACATAAGAGGTGTTGCAGGCGCAAGCTCCTGCGCAGCATTTCTTGTGTCTCGCAGCTGCGATACCACAGTGCCGCCTGTGATTGGTGTCCTGGCCATGTGGCGAGTCTGCTCTGGAGTCATGGCATTCTCTGCTTGGGACTCAGCTTGGTTCATCATAGTTGTGAATGGTGCCGGCTTAGCTGGCCTGCTCATGGGCTTGAACTCAAACGCATTGGACTGTATGCGCAAAAAGTCACTACTAGATCAGAACCTTGGGGATCTATAGCCTATTGCAGCAGGTGACGTGCGTCCATGAAGCTGCTCAGGAAAGCTCAGCATGCTCGATCTACGTGCCTGATGTATGGTCTTTGATATGATGCATTATGTTGATATATGATGCACCTGTTGTCATCATCCATACCTGGATTTCCCCGAATGGAGCCCTTGACACCGAGTCGGTGCTCATAGCTGAGCCTCCTGAAGCAGGAGCCTTCTCAGTCTTGCTGGTATCATTGAAGCTTAGAGATCCATCAATATGTTTGGAAACCAAAGGACTCATGGCGAACATGCCAGCATTCTCCGTCCCGAATTTGTTCATCTTACTGAATTCGTGTAGTAATTCAAACGAGATGGCGACGATGAGATAAATAAACAGCCTGCTTTATCAAGCCCGGCACAAGTATTGCTACCCAGTGTTGAACATCATTCAAACAGCGTACCCTGGAAAACCCTTGTTGCTGCATAGTTGTTTTGCAATCTATTGCAAACCTTGTCAACAGGACTTGATATGCTCATGTTGTGATGGCAGGCCTCTGGGAGCAGATAGCTGTGCTCCTGTTTCCTGGTCCTGCTGACAATTGGCAGTAACTTGTTCTGCATGGCATCCGGTAGGACACCTATCACATACATCAGCTATCAAAAGCTTATGCATCGCTCTCGATCGGGCCACGCGTAACTAGACACCCACGAATCAAGGGGCGATGCAGCTGTCCATACGACAACAAGGTGGGGATAGCTCAATGCATTCAAGGCTTGAATTGATGTCACCGGGATTGTGACAGGGGTTTCAGGGTTGCCATTGGTGGCCTTGTTCATCTGACAAGGTGTGACTGTGCGCTCACGCTATGAATTGCAGGCTGCATTGGCACCAGGCCGCATGACAGACATTCCACAACGTGCCACCAACGCTCACGGCATATTGTGCATGCGTTGGCTGCAGCAGCTGCCCGGGAAGTTACCATAGCAGACACTGCAGTGGTCCCAGAACAGGAAGAGACAAATGCAGCAACACCAGCACCAGCTCATGCCGCATCAGCATCGCCCAGGCGCCGTAGACGGACCCAAACACGCACACACGATAGCAAACAGCCAGCTCGAAAGCCTAAAGCAGCTTCTGCACAGGCCAGAAACCTCCACAGCCATACGTATGAAGTGTTTCAACAGCAGTCACGAAAAGCACAGCAGGGCATGGTGGTGTCACCTGCTGGCAGCACCGCAGTGTTGCCACCCAATGCCCTGTCGGATCCTCGAGAGGCATTGAGCCCGCATGGACGACGAGGACAGCAAGGTAGACTCGGCAGCAGCAGCAGCAGCAGCAGCAGATATGCAGAACAGCAGCAGCTGCTGGCGCAGTTTGAGCCTTTCTCACAGTCCTTTCAACAGGTAGCACAGCAGCTTGCAACACGCCAGCAGCAATCAAGCAGCAGTACCAGCACGCACATGTCTGCAGCAGCCAAAGCCGAAGCTTCTTGGCGGACTAGCAGCAATGCACCGCTTAATGGCAAGCGCGTCAAGGGTGGCAAGCCACAAACTAGTAAGCTCTTAGGACTATTTGGTGTTGATATCGACAGAACCCCGGCAACAGATGGTGGATCATCACATGCACCAATGTCAGCTAGCAAAGTGGATGTAGATTCGGCGGACACACTTTTTCAGCAGCCAACCCAGTCGCAGTTGGCAGCACAGCGCTTGGCAAGCCTTCTGATGCAACAGCAACAGCAGCGCAAGCAACAGCAACAACAGCAACAAGATACTCAGCAGGATGAGCAGCAGCAGCAACAGGGGGAGGGGCAGGAGGGCATGGAACCACAGCCAGCAGCAGCAGAAGCAAGTGTGGCAGAAGCCAGCAGAGTGCGGCCAGCAAGAGTAGTTTCACCTTCAGCTCCCCAGCAGGGTATCACGCGTCTGTACGTGCCCGCCCCTTCAGCCAACCAGGCCTCTAGTGCAGCCGACAGACAGCCATTGCGTCTGCTATCCATAAGGCAGCAGCAGCAACTGAGACAGGAGGCCAGGCAGCAAGCAGTACAAAAGGTGAGGGCCCACAGCTGAAGGTAGCATCAAGCACTGCATGGGCTGAAGATAAATTGTCAAGTTGATAAGCAGAGGTGTCCCAACCAGTGGTGTGAGACACAACACAGGTTCATGTGAACACATTCAATGTGAGTTGTTCTAATCAGACTTTCCACCTAACATGTGGCGGTTTGCGGCATGACCTGCAGTTGCGAGAGAAGGCAGTGAAAGAATACCAGGCGTGCCTTGAGCGAACTCTCAATTGGCAGGGCACTGGTCAGTACACATACTTTCCAGAAGCTCCAAGGTTCTTGCCGGTAGCCTTGCAGCGCAATTGGATTCCCAGCAGCAGCAGCAGCAATGCTGTACAAGACGCTTGGGGCAAGTCCTCAGCAGCTGATGTGAAGCAGCTGAGCCCATCTGATACAGCAGCAGTCACAGCTGTCAGTCGGGTGGTCCTCAGGCAGCTGGGCTCATCAGCAGTGTTGCCTGACAGAGCGTTCAAGGGTGAGCGTGGTCTGTACCTGGCATCACTGTCATCACAAGCAGTGACAGACAGGTTGAAGCGGTGGGTCAGCTGCTGCGGTGTGGAGTACACGTCCCAACTGATCAAGCGTGAGCCGTGCCTGCTGGGATTAGAGCCTCAGGCACTGCTGAAAACTCTTGAGGCCTTGAACAGGACCCTGCAGTTGCCCACACAGGAATGTGTTGAGTTTGTGTCAAAGCATGTGGTAGTTGTCGGGCTGGATGCTGAAGACTTGAAGGTCAGGGTTCATGGTTTGAGTGATGCAGTGGGGCTGGATTGGGATGATGCTGTACAGCTGGCGCAGGCAAGACCACAGCTGCTGATGGTGCACCCAAGTCATATCAAGGCAAGATTCAGTGCACTGCCATGAGGCATGCTCCTGGTATCCACTTTGCCAAACGTCTCTTGTATGCAAAGTACAGCATGCAGTCTGCAGACAGCTGTTGCACAGAACGGCTGTGGTGATTGCCATCCCACGACATGAAAGATGTTCAAATGGTTTGCTCCTGCAAGAGACGCCTTGCTGGCAGCTGCACACACCACCCATCACCACTCCCCCTCTCTCCCCGCGGATACTCAGCAGCCATGCTTGTCTTTGAACCTGTGTATTTCCACCTGCAGGGTCAGATGGAAGCACTGGCCAAGTTGCTGCCTGAGGCAGCTCCCAAGCTCCCCCAGGCAGTGAAGCGCAGCCCTTTCCTCATCCTCAAGTCCCCCCGAGCCATTGCCAGGTCAATCCAGGAGCTTGCCGAGTCACTGGGGCTGTCCAGCTGGGCCGCAGCGAGGCTGGTGGCGGGGCAGCCCAGCATCCTCAGCAGTAACTTTGATGCCCTGCAGAACAGGTGAGAGTTGGGTGCCACTGCTGCAGCTGGGGAATAGATTCTGACAGGCTATACGACTTGGCTGTGGTGCTACCTCTGCCAGAGTCTTGAGGTAACATGGGTGGGATATACAGATAGGCGTGGGCCTTGCTTGCTGCCTCAAGCCACCTCAGCAGCACAGTGGTTTGTGTGCTGGTGGTTGGAGCAGAAGGCTTCTATGGATGCAGCTGCATCTTACACACACCAGCAGCTCACCACATAGAACAGCTGCTGAGGTGGCGTCTGCTGTCACCGCCATGCAGGTTGGAGCGCCTGCAGCGTCTCGCCTCAGCCAGCAAGCGCTGGCAGCGTGCCCTCCAGGCCCTGAGCCCACCACTGCTGGCGCGGTGCCTGGCTTGCTCAGATGCCACACTTGACAGGCTGACACTGCTGACTGATGTGGGAGCAGCAGGCTCCTCCCGACTGCCAGCTCTCCATCTCATCCTGACCATGCCAGAAAACTACTTCCAAGAGTTGCTGGCAGAGGCGGCTGAGAGGCAGCTAAGAAGGCAGCAGCAGGTGGCAGCTTCAGACAGTGAAGAAGAGGCAGTCTCAAATGTGCAGTTCAGCTCTGCAGTTGCTGAAACCACTGTTAGCAGGGCAAATGGCAGCAGGCACAAAACAGCAAGGAGCCGCAGCAACATCCCAACTGTAAAAGGTGGTACTGCACCTGCAGCACAGTCAGCAGCAGGGAACAGGCTCTTAAAGCAGCCGGGGTTGACTGGAGTTCAACCGCGGGACAGGGGCAGCAGCAGCAGCAGCCAATCAGGCGGAGTAGGTCTAAGCGATGCTGGGGATGATGATTACGATTATGATGATGATGGTGATAATATCAGCGACAGAGCTGTGCGGGAGGGTGTGTTGGGGGGTGACATGGCATGGAGGAGCACACTAGCAAGCCTGGCAGATGCACTGCAGCAGTCAGTAGCAGGACTTGCAGGCGACAAGGGCAGAGCAGCAGCAGCCAGCAGGGTGCAAGGCAGATGACAACCCCTGTGCAGCAGTCGTCTGAGTGTGCATGATTCCAGTGGCCTCTGGATGGCTCCTGGTTCAAAGCTTCTGTCTCATATCGACTTGTTGGAAGGCATTGTCTGTCAGAAACACACTCGTCAGGCGGACGTTTGGCATCTGTCTGCCTAAGCTCAGCTCAGATGTTGCCATATGGACTATACTTTGTAGCATTAACCCAGAGCAGGTTGCAAGCATCCCATGTGCAGCACACATATACCATCTATCACATCTGAGGCAGGTGCAGACTGTCACTTCTTGAAATCAACAGCAAGGCTATGGCTGCAGAAATGCTCTTGGGAGGGAGGAGGTTTTGTTGAGCAATGATGATAGGTTCGGAATACCTGACAGAAGTTTTGTACAGCATCGCACATGTATGATGTACAGCTGTTGCTGTTGCCAGTAGCGCTCCAGGAAGCGGCTTCTGAGCAGTCTTCTGAGCAGTGGCCACGGCATACATACTTGGGTGGCCCTGTGGCCCGGCCATGATTTGGATGCTTTCGTGTCGTACGAGTGAGTAATTAAAGCATTGTCCTGCATGTTAACTTACTTTGTATGTGTGCATACTGCTTAGCACCTCACTGCTGTGCTGCTGCAGACGTTGGTTCCACATTGTAAGTGCTCATGCACGTCAATACCTGTTCGTTGGCCATGGCAAGTAACGGCGTCAAGTTCTGGCTCTCAATGGATTCTACACAGCCCCTGAGCCCATTTGTTTATTGAGAAATTTGCTCTATGATATCAGAAGGCAGAGTTGTTACGCAGTGCTGGCTTCTGTGGCTGCTTTTAAGACGGCTTGGGTGCTGTTTCAGTGAATGTAGCAAGTACCCAGCTAGCGTGTAAGGATGCTTGGCAGCAGCTTGGGACAACCAGCAAGCTGGACTTGCACTCCGAACGCAGCTGCACGATCTAGCTCAATCAACCGTAGAGCTGCCATGTGCTGTCCAAGCGTTCTGTTGGCACAATTTCACACTGGAGCCGTTCCCGGCGCGAGGTCGTTGCCAGCTACTGTCGTTGCTGCACCAACGCTCAAACCACAACAGCTCCGTACATGTTGCAGTACATCATCAAGCCAAAACCCCTATGTGGGCAACCGTTATCAATTCCGTTCCCAAAACACGCGCCAACCCACCAGCCAAGGGCCATTTGTGCCACTCCTTGAGGGACAGGTCAACAAGAGTGCCACTGGGCCGGTGGGCAACAGCAGTCCATGGGGGCAGTCAACAGCTCCACAGCGCTTCTGACTCTCAGCAGAGCATCAGCAACACCAGCAACAGAGTATCAGATCACCAGCTACAGTGTCGTAGGCAAAATCACCTATTCATCTTGATGTCCAAAGATAGAACAGCTGGCCATCAGCAGCGACCCTGGATGCTTGCACCCTGCAACAGATGCTCTAACGCTCCTTCAGCTGCTTAAGTCATTTTGCATATACCTGGCCACAGTTGGATGCTGGTCTGCTGTTCCAATCAACAGTGTGTGCCTAGCATTATCTCTGAGATAAGCTATGACAAGCTATCTCCAGAGCAGCTGACGATGCATTTGAGCTGCCAATTCTTGCATCTGTGTTGCAGAATGACGCAATCAGACAGCTGACCTCCACCTTGAAGCACAGCAGTACTCCGCACCAGCTGCTGCAGCTAGTACAGCAGCATACCAAAAGGTTTGACCACATTCATTTAGCAGCAGCTTTCACACACCTTGGTCAGTGGCAGTCTAAGCAGCAGATCAGAGCAGCAGACCATGAAGAAGTGCAGGAGCTTCTGCAGCGATTAGAGCAGCTTCTGTCACCGCGGATGCTGCAGATGTGTGAGTGCAGACAGCTGTCAAACATCATCTGGGCCTGCAGCCTGCTTCATCATGTACATACACCTCTCATACACACTTGTTTGGCGCAACTCCTCGTCAAACAAGGCTCAGCACGTAACTTGCAGGATATCAGCAACGCCCTGTATGCCTCAGCACAACCCGGGTTTGACATGTCAGCAGATCAACTGCAGCAGTTGATAACAGCAGCAGGGAGACAGGATTTACTGCGTACCTCAAAGCCTCAGAATATATCGAACACCATCTGGGCTGTGGCGAAAATGCATCGGCAGAAAATACCAGACCTACAGCTTCGCCGCATGGTAGCTGCCCTTCTGAGCAACAGTGCAGGGCTCCTGCCCCAAGATGTCAGTAACACACTGTGGGGCTTGGCCAGGATGACAGCAGCTGTGCCCTTGCTGCAATTGCAGCAGCTGGAGGCTGTTTTGGTGGCAAGTGCTAGCAGGGCGAAGCCAGATGAAATATCCAATACCCTCTGGGCATGTGCAGAGTTGCTGTACTATCCAGAGCACCTGCTGTGGGTGTTGCCGCAGCAGCAGCTGTGGGATAAGCTGCTGCCACACATGAAGCCACAGGAGCTTGCTAACACAGCACTTGCAATTGGGGAGCTAGGGCACAAAGATCAGCGGCTGATGAGCTCCATACTGCAGCAGGCAATGAAGCTGTTGAAACAGCGGCAGCGGTGCAGCTGTAGTCGGTTCAATGTGCAGGAGGTGTGCAACTTGTGCTGGGCAGTGGCAGTTTTGGACCTACAGCAGTATGCAGCGGAGGTGGTGTACATGCTGGGCACCTGCAGTGGTCAGTGGGGCGACTTGAAGGAAACAGAGCTCTCACAGGTCCAGCAGGTGCATCTCTGGCTGCAGGACACCCAGCAGTCCCATGCCATAGGACTTCAAAGCGTCCTCAACAAACAGCTGCTGCAGCAATGCAGTACTGCCTGGGCTGCTCGCTTGCAGCAGCGCACAGAGCAGCAGTCCTCTGCATTCCAGTCTGGAGTGTTTGAGTTGCTACAGGCCTTACCTGTGAGTTGGCAGATCAGGCCGGCAATGGAGCAGCTGTCTCAGCCTGATGGGATGTTCAGCATTGACATCAGTGCTGTGACAGCTGCTGCAGTGAAGCTGGCGATTGAGGTGGACGGTCCCACACATTTCAGAATACCAGACAAGGGGCTCACTGGCAGCACACTGTACAGGAATAGGGCCTTGGCAGCCAGAGGATATCTGGTCATCAGTATTGCTGCTCATAAATGGGCCCAGCTACAAACCCGACATCAACAATTGCAGTATCTGCAGCAGCTGCTGCAGAGGCGCGTACCAGGTATGCAGCTGAAGCAGCGGCTGACCACAGCCAGCAAGCAGCGTGGTAGGAACACCCAGGCAAAGCAGGCAAAGCGGCAAAGAGTACAGGCCCCTGCAGCAAAACTGCAGCAGCGCAGTGAGCAGCCTACTCAATCAATGCAGCTGCCCCAGCAGCAACAGAGCAGCTGGCTGCTGCCAAAACAGGCAGCCGTGTCAAAAGAATCAGAGGCAAGGTGTTGTAGGCGCTGAAGCTGCTGCAGGCAGAAGCAGGGGTCTTCGCAGTGAACCATTGGGCGCTCAGTTGGTGAGAGTGCATTTGAGTCATCTGAGTCTGATGTCACTGGCAGCAGGTGTAATTGCTGCAATGCAGTGAGGCATCTCAAGGTTAACAGCAGCCTGCTGCTGCTGTTGCTTTTGCAACCCGGGTGCTTCTAGCTGGCAGAATAGTACGGAAAGGTTGCTGTATGATTCCAAAAGTCTGAAACATTTCCTGATGGTGATGCTTGGCGCTCCTCATGTGATGTGTACCTGGGTCTGGATGCTACAACTAATCTCCAAAATGCATGCACCTATCCAATTGCAGTATATTCTGCTGTGAACGCGAAGAGCGCAGCATCTGCACTGCAGGCACCTCAACTGGGCTGTGGTCTGCCAGAGGGTGATGCAGCAGGTGATTGGATCAACACAAATGGCAGTATAGTTGCAGTCATGTATCATGCCGATGATATGGCACAATTGTCTACCCTCATATGCACAAACATAGCATGCCTGTATGCACACACACTTGGTGTCACCCATCATCCATAACAATCCTGCCTGCGCTGACACTGCATCATCATGTAGCATCGTATAATGCCTTGCAATGATCTGCCTTGCCCTGTTCTGCATTTCCTATCATGTCATTGAGAACTCTTTCAAGGACCCCATCTGCTAAGACCTGTGATTTGCCGCACCAGATTTCCCCAGAGGATAGATCCCTCAACGTGATGGGGGCATCAGATATGGGTTATTCCACTACAGTCACATAGCTCCTCATGAAGCATATGGAGGCTCCATCTTCAGCTGTAGCTATCAGAACGTATATATCTTGGCGCCAGCAGACAAGCACAGCAACAGCAGGATACCCCCCGCCCCTTCCTCGCTGGTGGCCCAACATGAGCCGATAGCAGACAACAGAGCGTGTCAATCAGTATGACAGGTGGTTATCCGTCCTTAGAAGTCTTGGTCAGGTAGTTCAATATTCCAAACACTGCCACATATTGTGCACTGGATGAAGACCCCACCAGCATTGCCACACTTCACCCGGCAGTATATGACACTCTCACAAGCAAAAGCTGGCATGCTGTGCGACAACTCACCCAGTGCCTTCAGCGTTGATGAAGAGCAGTGGCAGCAACAGGTGCAGCAGCAACAGCACTTGGAGGAGCAGCACCTGCTCTCACTATGCTAATAGCAGAAAACAATCAGACTGGGCACACCTTTGAAGCTCGTGTTCAAGACGTGCATTCTCACAGAGACGATATTGTGTTACACATTGTATTAGTAGTCACAGCCCCAGCACAAGGCAACGTCACTACTAGAAGCTGCTGTGCCGGCAATTAGTCCAACACAAACGGCGTGCCAAAGCACAAGAGGAGACTGTGCAGAGGTACCTAGGTGTTGCTGCGCTGATGGGCAAGACAAATAAAGTCAGAAGATTTGAGTAAATATAGTATGTGTTGAAGGCATTCCATTTTGATTTCTCAGTGCAGCAGCAGGATTGGCAGCTTGGGGGAAGTGAGGCACAGCAACAGCATCCAGCGACACAGCAGCCCACACTGCACCAGATTGGCACATCTGCTGAAGACTCTTCAAGTTCGACAGGTCTGGACCAAGCAATTCAAACAGCACTCATGAGTCAAGTCAGTGTGAAAGCGCAGAAAGGGAATTTCGTAATTTGGTTTTTGGTTCCCAGGCAAATTATTGTGCAGTGGCGTGCATGGTGGCGGAAATATATGCATGTAAAAGAAATTGAGCATGTGATCACCTGCTATTGGGCACTTTGTGTGCTTCAACGCATTAGTTCTGGAGATGCACACAGGTACAGGTGCTGTACAACAATCAGTCCACAAGGTTGTAGTGATTGCAGTTGGGTGAACTAGCTCATGTAAGCACCGATAGAATACAGACACCCAAGATGATTCAAAATATTGGCCCGCTGAGGTGTACGTCGTTGGTCAAACCCATCAATGTTACGATCACACAGTGCAAACACCTGCGTGAGTACCAGTGCATGTTTCGTTGCCATTCACAGGACAATATGTTCTTATGTCTTTCGTGGAGGTTAGAGAGATTGTGTAGCGCTGACACACATGCGCATGCCGAGTCCTTGCATACTTTCCATGGCTGAATTTATTGCTTTCTGCTAGTTGAGTTGTATCAATTTTGAGACGCCAGATCAGCGTCCCTATGCAGTCGGTGAGCCTGTCGTGCTTTTTAAAATCTCTTTTCGCCCTGTCATCATCTGTCATACCAGTGAGGTTGGAAACGATATTTAGCTCAGCATGCAATGTGGCCATTCACAGCAGTGTCGCCGTATGGCTTGCCAGTACGATGTTGGTCAGTACACTGCCATCATCGCTGATGCAAACCAAGCCTGAGAACTCTGTCTGCAAAGAGCATCTCAAGTATACTGTTCACCGTTCTGGTGAATTTTGTGTGTTCAGGAACACTTGCAGCAGCACATTACATTCCCTGCATTCGCAGCAGCTCATGTGCCGTCTGCTGCAGCATGGGATGAGCATAAACCTCAGCTAACAGCTGGAAACAGATTCAGGATCAAAGGTCCCAAGCCGAGCTGCAGCGCATGGAACATGACCAGCTTTATGTTTCAGCAAAGGGGGGCTGGCCCTCACAGGCCCACAAAGAACAAGTCTGGGTACAAGGGAGTCAGGCACAGAAGTAATGGTATGAACCTGGAAATGATGGTTTGCTGCATGTTTCACCCAGCTGGCGTGGCCTCTGTCGGCAACGCCATTCTCTCTTATCTGGGAATGTCAAGGCCTGTGCGGAGCTCCACTTGAGCAGAATCCTGCATGTTATACCTATATATATCAGCTTCAGCAGTAAATTCACCAAGCTTCTTACATCATGCTCATCAATGCTGCAGGCACTTGGGCTGCTGAAATTCATGATCCCACAACCAGGAAGCGAAGGTACCATATGGCGGAGAACACTGAAACAATCGATGCCTTCTCTTGCTACCTGCTGCACTGGCAGTGCTCATATGTGCCTCTAGCAAAACATGCCTGGCAGTGCCACCAAGTCATTTTCAGGATGGCTGTGTAGTGCTGTGTCACAGTCAATGTGTTGCCTCTCCCTGTGCAGGTGGCTGGGGTCATTTGCTACAGCTGAAGATGCTGCACGTGCGTATGATGTGGCTGCTCTGGGCATAAGAGGCTTCACTCCCAATAACCGTGCAACAAACTTCACATATTGGGACCTGCAGGTACGCAGAACAACCAGGATACAAACAGCCTCATGACAGTTATATGCAATTGGGAGTATTAAAGTGCCATGGTGGCAATACCGTATTGCTGCTGTTAGCTACCATCACCTTGTTGACCTGCAGGCAACAGTGACCAAAAGGCAGAAGTGCAGCAGCTGCTGTCTCCTGGCTGATGGGCTGCAAGCAGAAGCAGCTATGGTGATGCAGTCAGGTGCACCTCAGTCACACAACTACCAGAGCCAGCAAGACAATGGTGCTGCCAAGAGCTCAAGCAGCCTGCTACCAAGTCACAAGCTCACTGGAAGTTCAGCGTCAGTTGCGGCAGATGACGCAAGCAGCATACTGCATCCAGAAGCTGAAGGCTACCCAGCAAGCTGCAGTCATGTGCCTAGAGAAGCAGGCAACGATGCAGCAGCAGCAGCATTGACGGAGCTGCAAGCACCACCATTGAGCAGTGCTGGTGCCATCAGCACAGCATTGCAGGCTACAGCAGCAGAACTAGGGACAGCTCAGGCAACCAGAGCTGTGAGGGAGACGTCTACTGTTCCTGCACAATCCATAAAGCAGCCTTCAGGTGATCGGCAACAAGGGTTACAGCTTCTGCAACTGCTCCAGCCACCTGGCCTACAAGTATGCCAGCAAAAGCAACCCAACATGCAGCAGTTGGTCAAACAGGCAGTGCAGGAGGCCCTGCAGCAGGCAGTGCAACCAGTTGAAGCAGCAGGGCTGTCACCTCTGCAGCAGGCATTTCAGCAAGCTGTGCAGCAAGCCATGCAGCAGGCAGTGCAGCAGATGCTCCAGCAACAAGCTGGAGGCTTGGCAGGACTGTCTGCGTCAGCGGCTCTTAGTGATGTTGTGGTTGTCAACCAACAGCAAGTGATGCACTTGCCACGTTTGGCTGGGGCCTGTAATGTACAGCTGCCAACAGGGCTGCAGCTAGGGCATCACCATCATCATCAGGTGTCGTTGCATCGTACAGACGCTCATGCTGTACTACCTCAGCCATTGTGGGAATCTGGCCACTACCCCCATTCTCAAGTAGAGCAGCTGCAGCAGGTGAACAGGACTAGTCTGCAGCGGCAGCAACTGCACTACCATGTGCAGCCCCCTGAGGGGCCCTGCCTCCGCAGTCAAGCAACTCCAGAAGCACTGGGGTCTCAAGTACCGTCGAATTTGGCCTTGGGCCAACAGCAGCAACATAGGTTGCTGCAGCTGTTGCCTGTAGCTCCAGGGTCACCATGTACCTCAAGTGTACAGCTGGCAGATCCTTTGTCAGCAGCTTCTGCAGACATGCTGGCCTCCACAGCACCCACTGTGAACACACTGCATGGCTTTTATGGGGCTCAGGGACAGCAGCTGCAGCAGCAGCTGATGCTGCAGCAGTACCTGGGTGCCTCTAGCATGAAGCAGCAAGAACCAGGTGTACAAGTTGACATTGGATCTGCAGCGGGTATGACAGCAATTCCTTTCAAGCTGGCTGCAGGAGGTGCAACAGAACACAGCCACTCAGGCAGCAGAGCGACCAATGGTGCAGCAGCAGCCATGAGTCAGCCCCCAGCCATTCTCCTGGGCACAGCTGGCTCTGAGCTCCCCATTCCAGTGGTGGAGTGCTTGTTGAGCCCTGTCAGCATGTGTCTGAGAGGTTTCATGGAAGGCGCAGGTGTGGGCAACCAGGACAATACTTTGTGCCTGGATGGACTTGCCTGCTCTCTGACCTAGGTGGTTGGTGTCAGGTTTATGGCAAGCAGAGAGCCAGTGTCTGTGCAACTGCGCACTTGTCATCTAGCAATTGAATTGACATGAAAGCGGAACAAAGTTGTTGTGATCACAAAGTGGCTTTGCTGTTGTTGCTGGTCCTTATGTTTTGGAATTGAGTGCATGCACGGGCATTGAGTACATACACTTGCTGCAACGAATGTGCCAGTAACCCTTGGACGCACCATGGTTGAGTGCACTCGCCACGTGGCAGCACCAGAAGTTGACACAAGAATTGAGCTTTTACTTACATATGAGCACCATATGCTCATGCCAACAGTGCTGTATAAAATGGGCAGCTTTGACGGCATTGAACACGGTGTTTGTCACTCTGTCTTGTCACTGTCACCGCAATGAGTGATTCAGTTTCATTATTTGCAGCTTTATTCCAAGAACATCCTGTATTGTGTCCATGCATGTAACGGCAGCTGTTTGTATAGTTGACAATGTGAAACATTCGCACCGGGTGCCAAGCTTGGCACTGACGTGGCACCTTCAAGTTATAGCACGCACCTGGCGATTAAACCGACCATTGAATGGTCCAATCCACTCTAATATGGGGAGAATGGGCCCACCAAGGCAATAAGCGGAGCAAAACTTTTGCATAATGGCATGATGCCAATATTATTGGCCCATAGTATGGGCCTAGTGTGCCACCAGTGGTCGGGCTCCAAGCAAAGTTTGTCAAACACAGTATGTTTGATTGTCTGATGCACCCCTCACTGAGTGAGTGTCACAAACCTCAGCACTCTCTACGAAGACACGTTTGTATAGGCAGTTATCGTAACTGCTGTCTACTTCCGCAGTCACCGCCTGCTTCGAGGGCTCGCAACATAGCTAGTGCGTTTGAGACTTGATCATTTGTTGGCCTAGTTCAATGGATACTCCTCACTTCATTCAGATGCTTCGGCAGGCAATTGACGTAGAGAGTACTGGCCACAGCCCGGCTGCGACTAGGACTCTCGCAGCCTAAGACACTGGCGCAAGCCCGCCGTGCCTTGTCAGCAACTAACTACCCAAAACCCTGTCACCTGCAGCTCTCGCTGAGGCCTTGCTCTCATCAATATAACCTGATCAGTACTCACTATGACTGCGCAGCATGCCATCGACATACTAGCGCAGCGAGACATCTGGGCCTGACATGAGTGCCACTGGCCGTCGGATGGCACCTCTCCCCCTGAGGGGGGCCAAGTCTTGGTGTGCCAGTGGCTGAGCAAGTACTTCCCCAAAGCTTAAGGACCTTGCGGTCAAAAAGGGTACTACCTGAAGGAAGGAAGTGACTTCCTTCCTTCCGGAGGGATCCTTCATGAGGGTTTGATCAACCCATGACATGGTGGTGTCTGGGAATCTTTTGAGTATTACCAACAGTGCGAAATACATGGCATCAAGCTTGCATGATGGGACAGGCGCCTGCCGCAGGCACCAATAGTCTTCATGGAATTCCAGCTCAATACAGTCAGTGTCGCCTGACTGTTGCAGATGGAACACTCTCAGATATCTGCATCACTTCATTTGCGTGCAGTGCATTTTGCAATCAAGGTTGAAGATGAACATAACTCAGCAGATATGATGGTGCCAGGCCGAGTCTGTTAACGGGCCAATGCTAGGCCTACAGGCCATACATGTCGGGCTGACACACAGCATTTGCTTCTCTGGGTACCAGTAACTGCAATGCAATCACCACAGTCACACAATAGGAGCAGATAAGCCCACAAGTAGCTGGGAGCAACACGTTTCCCCATGAATCACTTGCAGAGCTATGCGCATAGCTCTCTACGTAGGTGTACCTGACAACCCATAGGCATATGGCATGCATATACCATCATTTTCTCAGTCCATCAAGGCAGCCTGCATCAGCTGGTGCTTTGCCAAGCATCTCAGCACAGCCATCAATGGAACACATTAGATTCCATCACATCTCAGTGGTATACCACTCAGGGGTACGTATCCCTGACGCATGTCACAGCATTTGCCACAGCATCTGAATTGAGTGCATGGCTCTAGAGTAGATGCGTACACCGGACTGCAGCACTGCTGGTACCTGTCATAACCTTGCTTGGCACATACACAATTCCCACCATATTGTCATTTGGCAAGTAGTGGATGAGCGTATGATGACATCAACTGCAAAAGAGGTTTACAGCCTGACACTTCTGGGGGCGATCGTAATACTTCTGTCAAGGGTTGGTCAGAAAGAACTGCCAACACAACACGGTCTCTTTTGTACTACCATAGTATCAAGAAGATTTGTTACTAAGGCGTTAAAACACAGTATTAACCTGTCGCCATGAACAAGAACTGTGTTGCACCAGTCAGACTTTCTGACAGGTCAGGTTGTATGTAAGCCTGATAGGCAGGATGGCCTGCCGATGAACCAAAAAGTGATGGACTTTGATGCTTGACCGTTGTATAACAAGTTCTTAACCCCATGTATGCAGACTGAATGATGTTCAATTGTAATTCACAGTCAGTGTTGATAGATACCCAGCATGCTTCTGACAAGCCCCAAGCATCATTGAAACCGATTAATGAAAGTGAACTGCATTTCAGCCCATGAAGCTGTGAATCGCTGCAGCATCTGTATGAATGTCCAAACACAACGGCATAATCATTGAGGATGCACAAGCGCTGACACTTGGCAGAGGCTGACTTGGCACATCATGCTGCCGTTGCAGGCCAAGGCTCAAAGCCACTTTAGTAAAGGCTGGCGCAGCAAATGTCCTTGCTGCAGTTGTGCTTGTGAAGCAGTTTGTAGTACTGCACAGTGGATGATAAAAGCGTATGAACCAACAAGAAATGTACTCAGATTTGCAGATTGCCTCACTGCCACCACTGTCTGCCAGCTGTATTCAGAGTTTCACACATGCAGCAATGAACAGCAAATGCAGAACATGCAGTCTCCTCACCATATTGCCAGATCCCTTTTCTATGCATACCCTCCGCCACATGATTGATATATCGACGGCTGGAACCCCCTCACCATGTTGCATCATCCACTTGTTGCAGCCTTTACAATTCCACAAACCCTTAGGGCACATAATACAATGTAATACCCTTCACAACCTCTTCAAATGGCAATATGCAAGCAGGTCCAATTGCCGTGAGCCATGACCACCCTCCCCGCCCCTTACCAGAAAACTGTGCAGCATATAGGATCCAGTCGTCTATATACGTAGCCTGCTGTTTGCCAAAGATCATGAATCAACCATCAGCCGCATGCTTTGCCCACAACCCATCACATTGAGCCCAAATTTGAGCGCTACAGTGTCGGTGCAGCCCCAGTAACCGCTTTGTCAGAGGGCATGCCATATGGCATGATTGATGCATCAAACAGGACCCTTAGGTAAATACTCGGCATCAGCCAGTCGTAGTTGGTTGAATATTCCCTTGTGTCTGCCTCAAAGAAGATGGGTCCATGGCGTTGGCAGAACTCTAGAACAAAGCCACACCAGCAGAGTCTGCAGTAGCTCCAGCACTGCCTTGAGCAATCAAATACAGCCCGGCAGCATCAGGGCCGAACATGGAGTAGACTGCACCCGGCACAAGGCCTGTTGCCAAAATAGTGGCAGGGGGTGCAACACCAACAGGTAGCGAGAAGGACATAGAGGTGGTGGGGGCAGGTGATGCTGTTGCATCAAACTTGAATATCGCGGCAAAGCGGCCTGCGACCAGGGCACCCTGCATTGGCAATAACAGAGCACATGCCACATCCCAATGGGGTCATCTATACCCCAATATGCAGTACAACGAACAGGCACTTGCAGGAAAAGGGGGGTTGAGGTGATGTCCAATCCAATGAGCAGCCACAGCTGATACACCCATCACCTTTGCCAGGAAATTTTGTCCAAGGCATAACCTAAACACCAGACACACTTTGCCTGACAGTGCTTGCAAAACCCATGCGCTGGCCAGCATGAGAAGTTGCAACATGTTTGATTGACCTCTCGCTATAACTGCTGTAATACAAAGCAATCTTGATTATTTGTGCCATGGCTACTGGCTATCATTGACCTTTCTCAAAGCTCGATGACAGGCATCATATTGCCAGAGATAGGCCCCCACAGCACACCTGAGCAGAGCCAGCCGGGCCTCCGTTGACTGTCCCTGTCAGCAGCACAGCTGGCGTGGGTGCGGAGGCTGAGGCATCTGCAGCTTGTAGCACATGCAGGAATCTGACATCAGCAGGGCCTGCCGTGTCCTCAACGGTCATCATGTATGTGCAAGGCTCAAGCTCAGCAATGTTGTTCCAGGAGGGTATGGGCTGCAGGGAACATGAGAGTAATAAGGGTTGAAAACTCACCGCTTGACAGCCAGAGCCAGGTTAACCTGAAACGTTTCAGTTGATTGCGGCTGCACCAGTTGCCAAAGAAGGCCCCTGCTGAACCATGGGCCATGCCATGCCTGAGTCAGAGGTGTGCTGCATCATAGTATGCAGACTGTGCTATGCAAACATGACAGGCCGGTGGCAAACACAAGCCCAGAAGAACGACTGCTGAGGCTGCTAAATGAAGCTTCTCACCTTGATGGTTATGCTTGCACCCACAGGCAGCAAGCTTGTGACCTGAAGCTGGTTGACAGAGCTCGTCTGGGTGACAACACTCCCATTCTGCCGTGCTTGTGTGATAAAGTTCATGTTCCAGCGCTTATATTTCCCACTGTGAAGTGTTGTGGCTCTGTCATAGACCACAACAGCTTCCTCTTCCTTCAACCACAGCAGGGTCCGAGATGCGTGCTGTACATCCACTGCGGCACTGCCTGGGTACCAGACGTTGGGTCGATTGTACAGACCAGCAAAGCTCTGCAACAGAGCATGAAGAGCAGGAAGCTTAGCTTGCTGTACATTGGAGAACACTACTCCAGTGCAAGTAGCACTGTGCACAATCTACAGCTAGTTGGTTCCTGTGCATGGTCCAAGGAGCATCAGTATCAAGTGCACAGGCATTTGGGCATGCAGGTCATTGTTCACGGGGGCCAAGACAGGGGCCCAGTAGGAGTGTATTTGCGTTTGCCACAAGAATAGGCATTCATTCAGCATGTTATCTAGAACATGATGTCCTATGAAGCCTAAGCTCCACACGTTCAGACATATACCAAAGCCTGTCAATTGCTCGCTCAGTTACAGCAACTTACTGAGTGGACTGCTGTGTAGACCGAGTTGTCTGCAATGGTGCTATTTGGGTCTCCTCCATTTACATACCCTTCAGCCTGCTGGGATCCCAGTGAGAACAAACCTTGCTCATCAGGTTGCAGGCCAGTTGGCATGACAAGGCTTGGGTCTGAACACGTGTTTTGGATAGCCAGCGTGTTCTTCAAGACTGACGACGAGCCAATAATATAGGCAGAGTCTGTATGGCAACACGGCAGTAACCACAGTATGGATTCAAGTACCATAAGCATACCAACAGCCACCTGCCGCATCACCTAACATCACAGACCACTGCACCCCTCAATTGAAGCTTGATCAAGCTTCACAGAAGGGACACCGGGCAACCACCCCAGGCAGGTATGCTGCCGTCGACTGCCCCGTTCCACACCAACACTGTGTTGTACTGTTCACTTCAGGTAGCAGCAGGGCTTGCCGGCGATGCGGCCCAGCATGCTCTGCAGCCTCACCTGCTGCATAGCCTGTGTTCTCCTTGGTGAGCCACTCCCCCTTGCGGTACAGCTCAAACAGTCCGCAATCAGCCTGGGAGTCCATAGAAAGGTCAACAATGCAGTGCAGCAACATGGAGGCTCAAGAGGGCAACAGATCAGGAAGAAGTCTGGAATGATTTGATGTACATTGTTTGAGGCCTGCTTGGAAGTATGATCAACCATCCCCACATGCAAGACGTGACAATGACGCAAGGAGTGCCATACAACAACCTTATGAGTATGGTCATTGCCTCGGTGAAATTCAAGACTGATGAGATCGCCTGTAGCTACATGGCCTAAAGTTCACTGGCCTCTGCCTGACATACTGTCAACATGCATGTTGGTATGCAGGCAGAGGCCAGTGCTGCTTAGATCATGTCTATGCTGAATAATCCTTTCACCCATCAACCGTTGAGAACTCACCAGCTGGTGGTTGATGTTCTCCCAGCTGCACTTATATGCAAACGCCAAAGCAGATGTCAACCACGATGTCCTGGCAGCCACACGGCCCAAGGAGGGGTCAATGAAAGTCAGTGGCAACGATGTCCTTGGGTCCAAGCTGCTGAACCCCGGCTCATACAGCAGGAAGTGCAAGATGCCACCACGAGCATATGAGTTACCTGTGGTGCGGAACAACAGCAGAAATGAACTCCTGCTGCTTCAGAAGCAAGGTCATAACACAAAGCTATCAATTGGACTTGGCTCAATCTGCTCTGAAGGCTATTGTGTGCCTGCGCATCTTAAGGTTTAGCTGATGCCATGCTGTAGCAGGGCAAGCTTGCTATCCCAATCTCTCACCCCACAGGTTGGAAGCCCTTTCATATAGCTGTGCTGGGCCTCCTAGCATCACATTTGCCCCAATCCACTGGGATATCTTGTAGCGTGGGTTGCTTGTCTGCTTGTCATACCAACCAAGGATGCCAAATTGGTCAAACTGGGGTGGGTCCACATACAGACGCAGGCAGTCTCCGTAGTTGAACATCTGCCACACCTGCAAGAGTAATGTGGAGCAGTAGGGCCTCAGTGCATGCAATCAGTGCATGCGGTTGAAGTGAGTTGCCCCGCAGCATTTGCATAGGATGGTGCGTGCTGGCACAGCGGCAGCCTGTGTATGTTGAGAGAATTTGTGCAGGCAAGTTACCCAGCCCGATGCAAATCTACCGGCAACAGCTGCAATAATCTGTTGCCTTTACAGCAGACAGTTATGAACAGCACTACCTGGCCCGGCACCACAGCAGATGCTGCAAATACTTTTGTCAAGTGACGCATTTTCAATTATGCAAACACATACTGCTCAAGTACCTGGCCCATGTACGCATTGCTGCCAGTAGCATTGAATGGTGTTGGCACCAGTTGAGACATGAAGCCAGTCAGGTACTTGTCCCATCAGGTGGAATTGATGAGCTGCATCTGGGGACCTAGGGCAGCCACAGTGCCCCAGCCACTAGTATGCAGGGCAGCCAGAGTCTGCATCACAAACTCCATTGAGCTACCTGCATGCACAAGATGACAAGAACAACCAAGGCCTTGATGAACACACGACCAAGGGTTGCAGCAAGCCATGGCGAATGCAGTAGCTGATTCCTGGATGTGGAGGTGTTGCATGAGGCAGACAGACTGTCTGCAGTCCTGATCAGGTCAGGCTCACCATACAAGAAGCCCTCAGGTGACAGTCCCCCAGACATTGAACCCAGGTTTGGGGTGGTCACTGGAATGCCATATGCTGCTGCAACAGCAGCTGGTGGCTCCATGATGGCATACTTGTTATACAGCCATGAGCCAGCTACACTGTAAATGAATGACCGTAGGGTGTTCCCAATATAGTGAGACATAGAAGGTAAGAGAGTCGCCGAAGGTTAAGATGTGGGGTGTAACTCTCTGTGTCATTTACACCTGCAGGAATCACAGCCAGCTGCGCAGCTGCATGCATCAGGACTTGCTGCAAACTTTACAGCTGCATATAACAAGGGCATGGCAGATCAAAAGGCCAGAAAGTCAGAACTGATTTAATGTTTGCAGATGCAGCCAGACATTGACATAATCTGTGTGACCGCCCCAATCCCAAGCTTCCTGTGCTAAGCGGTCTAATGGTTACATGCACACCTTTGTACTGCACAACACAGGTAATGAATCACAGTCGCCATTGAGACGGCTGGCACCAAAATGTTAATTAGCCAAAGCGACTCACCTCAGGGAGCTTGGGGTCCACAACCGTGTCATCGGCAGCATCAAATGACAGCGCATAGTATGCCAGCTGTCTCATATGTGCTGAAGCATAGTTGTTGGCTGTATCCCTGGCCCCTGTCAGCAGCACTGGGTTGTTCATGGTGCCGACTGGTGAAGGGCTCATGTAGGCTGTCAGCTGAGCGTTGGCCCACATCAGAAACACCCGTCTCACCATGGCCTTCTCAGAAGTGTTGAACAGGGCTGGCTGGAAGCTGCAGCACAAGATGCCGACGGCAAGCACCCTTCATCCGCTGAAGAATAATCACTGGTGCATGGAGCTATTTGACAAGGCCCCTGATGATTTCAGTGCAAAGGAAACCTTGGACAGGTAGGGGTGAGTAGTACATAAGCTTGTCTGGCAGCAGCACTTGCAAAAAGCACTTGGTTGTTGGTTGAAAAGTAATACTGCTAGTGGTGTCTGGTTATGGCGTAGTGACCTGGTTGGCCAAGTTGGCTGTTAGCGTAGGAATCAATGCACTGCTGCTGTTTGCAGCGGCCAGGTAATGTTAAGCTCTCAAGAGCAGCTGGAAGAAGCTGGCATGTGTATCATCAGCGGGCTTGCAGGGTTGGAACAACTCAGAGAGTGCCTGACACTGTTGTTGACTCACCCATCCCACTGCAGCCAGTCATAAGTTGCTCCAAAGCCATCACCATAGTGGCTAGCTCTGTTGTATGTGGCGAAGTTGGGAGACCCAAACGGCAATGATGGGTCCTTCTTAGGGCCATTGACATCAGCAGACCGTATGATCCACATGAACATATCCTTGGCGGGCAGGGCATGCTGCAGTCGCAGATAGCAGTAGATTCTAGGCTGACAAGATGGCATGTCAGGCCGTTTTTGGAAAAGTCTCTGAGATGTGCAGTGAAGAGTGCAGGAGGTTGCTGGGAGGTGCTGATGAGCTGCCACATATACAGGCCCGTTTGCAGGTTGCTGTACAGTGCTGACACAGCATCCGTAAACATGAGGTGAGCAACAAACAGGTCTGGCATCTGTTGCCACCTACCGTCCTGTCATTGTGGATAAGTGCAGAAAATGCAAAGAACATCGCATACGCTTCTGTTTGATCCCCCTCCCAGCTGTCACTGCCACTGTCCTGCCAGTTAGTAGAGCTGGTACTAGGAATAGGTGCACTGGCACCTCCGTTGAAACTCCAGGACCAGGCACCATTCGCCTTGCTAAGGGCCTGTGTGAGAGCTGGTTTGAGGCCATTCGCATACATCGGATTTGAGACTACGGCCCAACCTTGTAGGGTGTTCTCAAGGTCTAATTTGGTGATCATGAGACGAGGGTGAGTAGTCACTGGACTAGGGATGCCAGAATCCACCTGCAGAAATACAATAGCGATGCACAAGCGCCTCAAGTTGCTTGCAGATACACCTGGGCTCCACCGACAGCGCTACAGGGCATGAGGCCTCTGAGATTTTGACCATGAATCACACTGTTGGCAGCGTCCTCTAATAAACTGCAATTTCGTTCACTCTACTTCATTGTTCCATTGAAGCCAGCCTCTCCTCTTAATCACTGCTACAGCCAACAGGGCCACTGTTGAGGTGCACAGAGACCCGCTACCCACCTTATACGTGGCAGTAGCGATCAGGTTGCCTCCACTGCTGGCATATACACTGGCAGCATATGTTGCCTGACCACCAGGCTCTGACCACCGCAGCTGAGGGCAAATGCCACTGCATGTTGTCACCCAGCCTGCAAAGACCTGGCCGGGTGGAGGGTCACTTGCAGTAAAGTTCACCCAGCTCCACAAGGGCTTTGTACCGCCCCCGACCCCATTCACAACAGTCAGGCTCCAGCCTGAGCCTAAACTGCCACCACCATCACCGCTGCCACCTCCTCCACTGGTGCTGCCACCCACTGTGACCTTCAGGGGCTCTGACTTTGATGTGGCTCCTAAGTTGTCAAACGCCACAGCATAGAAACTGATGTTCTGTGCGGTAGGGATGTAGAGGCCAGGGGATGCAAGGTAAGGGATGGAGGTGCCAGTGCCAAAAACGGTGGTGCCTGCGCATGCAGCAGAAGCCACTACCTTGGTGCAAGCCCCTTGTAGGCGTGATGATCGCCTGCATGGAGGTATCAGACTGCGAGCAGGGCACAGTTGCACAGCATGAACAGGCAGCTACCTCAATCAGGCAGTACAGGAGTCAGATCGCATGTTAACTCAAAGGATTTGACTTCTGTCTTTGGTGACAGCCTGCATCCTTACCATTGAGGAAAGTCACTTTGGTAATACTGCCATCCAGGTCACATGCTGTGGCTGCGGGTGCAATGGTTGTGGGGGCAGTGAATGTCTGTGCGGTGAGGGGTGAAGTCAGCCTCACCACAATGGGAGGGATGTTCCCTGCACACATGCGGGAATATGCAATCTTCTGGGCAAAGGCACAGAGGCTGTCCCTGGCATAACTTGACTCATGTTGATCAACACGGCATGCTTGAGCCACACGCGCAGGTACACAGCATACAATGCTGTTGCCCCGGCCCCATCGACAGGAGGCAACATAGATATCAAGAACGTTTCAATACAATTGGATGCAAGAGCGCTGATAAAGACCATCTTGATTGCCTGAGGCAAACCTACCTCCTGTGCCCCCAGTTACTTGGATGGGAACATAAGCAGATGCAACCAGGGGGTCTGTGCTGACTGTAGATTTGCATTTGGCATAAATATACAGTGTACCAGTAGCTTGTGAGGGAATATTGATAGGTGCTGAAATGGTGCCTCCTGTGGAGGGGGCTGGGATCTCCAGCAGTTTGCAACCAGAGCTGTTGGTGCTGCTAGATAGGAATACATCCACACGCAGCAGCGTACCCGCAGCGCTGACCTGCAGCAGACAATGGAAACGCTGGTTGAGACATGCGTGACTGCCCAATGTGCAGAATGCGGCAACAGCAGTGACGATGAAGGTGAACAGTGGCAGACGGATGCGCCTGCCGTGGCAACGTACCGACACTGTCAGCACTGATTCAGCTAGTACAGATACTCCAGACACTGGAGACGAGATGACACACGACGACACGGACTGCAGTCCTCCTCTTTTCCTTTTTGAGCGCCTAGCCTCTGTGCCGAGCGCGCTCAGCGCCAGCAGTACCACCACGCCACGCCACAAGCAACGCATGCCTGATAAAGTGTTATGACTCCGCCCTAGTTCAGCCAGATTGAGAGGGAAGCAGACTGGCACCACAAAGACATCGGGCGTGCGTACGCCGAGCCTGACCTTTCCCACCAACAACGTTAACAGGATAACGTCAAGTTGGGTTGATAATCGTGGTGGTTGCTGCTGATCAATGCTCTGGTCTGACAGCCAGTATAAACCGCCGAAGTTCAAAGCGAAAACCTTGCAAGAAGACGATGGCAGTGTGGTTGTCAAATCAACTCAAAAAAAGCAAGCAACATGTCAAGAGCGCAACACAAGAGCGGCAGGAGCTGGATGTTCCCCGTGCAGTATTGGGTGATACGGTGCAGAGGCAGGTACCATGCAGAGGCATACCCGGTGATGGGCGTGCAACATCTATAGACGATTCAACGTACTGACAAACTTCATGGATTTCTAATTGGCCTTGGCTCTGCAGATCTGTCAGTAGTTGTTAATGCAGAGTTGAGCTGCACAGCTGGGGACGGGCCAGAGTGGGGTACTGCACAGGGATCAGCAAACTTCTACCACAACCCTGAGCCATGCAAGGCTTGCCGAAATTTTGGCCTGAGCTTTGTTTAAGCTGATGAAGTTCACGTCCATGCGTGCAGGCGCAATTGCAAGAGCGACAACTGCTGGACGGGGCTGGGGTGTGCCACAGCAGTGCTGTATGCCGCAAAGGTTTCCAGGGCAGCGCCGCTTTCTTTTTGCTTACTAACACTTACTGAAAGGACATACCACAGACTGTACATGGCATGGCAGTGGAGGCTCCACAGGTGGAAGAACTGCTGTTGCTGTTGGTTCAACTGCAGACCAGCCCTCTTGTTCCCTGCTGGGACTCTTGTGCTCCTGTGATCTGCAATCAGTATCACTGAATATCATCATGGGAGGAGTCACATCCTGTCAGCAGGACAACGGGCAATCTGGGACCTTTGCAATCTACAGGCCACTTACTTTGAAACGGAGATGAATGTATCACTGATGGGGTGCATGTTGATCATGCAAGATGTAGATACGAATATAGATGTCACAGCCAGTAAACATTGCTGACAAAGCGGTACAAGGGTTGTGCAGCTACTGATGCCCAACACCACAAGCTTTTGTTGGAGCGGCTTGCGTCAGATCTTCACCCTTTGGTTGCCCTGTAGCCCTGTGGAAGCGTCAGCAGAAACTGTGGATGAAGAGGCCACCTGGATAGTGCCCAACGCTTGGTTGCCTTTTCCACCAAGGCGCACTGGGCTGCCAGCAAACCGTAAACGTCTGCTTCAGTCCATGTGGAGCTCGAATGAGTTAGAGTTTTGGTCAGCTAAAACTACAGCCTAGTGACTGAGTGTAGGTGAGGCGATGGGGCGACATGCAGTACCCGCCATCTACCAGTCCCGGTTGTTGAACAACTGGCTCAAATGAGCTTGCTGTATATGTATACCTACTGTGATCAAATACTGTGCTTTGCCCAATGAGCCTGTACTTGGCTCGCTAACGGGCGGGTTACACTCGTGTAACTTACCACTTGAAATGTCCCTTGAGGTTCAAAGCAAATCACAATGCTGTGATACTGGCCATGTATCTCCAGGGGCATCATCAGGTGCTACATTATGGAGCACATACGAGGGGATTGCATGCGGCTTGGCTGGGACAAGTACCAATACGCTGCTGACATTCATTTATGGTCTAAAAGGGGTTCAACCCCAACAAGCTGTCACTGTGGCAGTACAATAATTAGTGTTTTTAAGTCTGGTAGGATTGCGAGAGGTCAGCCTGTGCTGCTGCATACATCGCTACATCAGGCTCCATTCGTGTCATACTGGCTTGGAAGTGCCATCTTATCAATCTCATGCCTTCAGATCTGTCAGGGAGATCTGACACAGCTGTGCTCAGAGGAATACTCAGCCTGATATTAGTTACAGTACAACATGCTTGCTTGCCACGTCAACGCTGGAGACGTAGCACAACACAAAGAACAGCACCAGCACCACACAAGAAGCAGATAGCTACCTAGTCGGCGTTTGTGGTGTTGCTGCAAATCAGTGATCAGTTTTTGCGATTGCCGAAGAGCAAATCGCGTTGTATTAGGTACAGCATAACCCCTAATCTTGTGTATGCAAATAATATGTACAGTTACAATGACCATCGCACGGAGGCGCAAACGCAAGCAACTCACCGGGCGCTCCACGGGACTCTTTAAAACTTGCAGTGCTTCACGTCTTGCAAGGTGAGTGATACTGATGTGTTTATTTGCGTTGCGTTCGATAACAACAGCATTGCACAGCCTTGGTGATGTTGAGGCATTGTTGATTTGCCAGGGGCCACCTCAAGGATGGTGGAAACCAGCCTGATTACTATGCATCAATCTATTTTCGGTGTTATTGAGCGTTTTAGATAGCCTGTCGCCTCAAGGTATATGCAGGGTGAGTCAAGTGCAGTCCAACGGCACAATGACCAAAAAGGGGGTGCCCTGTTCAGACGTGCACGGCATGTGCAATCGTGACAACAGGCATGTACATAATTTTGAACGTTATCAATACCGTTTTAACACCGGCAGCCTGTCAGCAAAGCGGTAGAAACCTGCACAACCGACTTGTCCTGCCACTGCTTGTCACTACTGGACGCAGAGGAGGATGTCAGACTGCATACTGGCCTACCAGCAATGCTCTTTGATAGGTCTGGATGATTCTCCGGACCTATTGAGGCAGTCCATGCTGCAAAAGGATGGTTCGATGGAATACCGTCTGTGGGATAGCAAGGAGGTGCGCAGCACGGTCATTGGCCAAGCTCAGACTCCCTGCTGTCACTCCAGCAGGGGGCATGAGTGCCTTCATAATAATCGTGAGGAAGGATAACGTTAGGAACGTCAAACCTGCAGCTTATTGCTTGAGGCTTCACATTACATGAGTAGTATCTTTATGGCAAGCCCGCCAACTGCCCTGTACCAATTCTGCTGCATCCCGCACAATGTCTGTTGTGCTGCTTTGTGGCACTCGCAGACCACTCAGAAAGTCGTGGTACAACGTCTGGCTTTCACTCCAGCAGCTGCAGTGCGCAATAACAGTGCCAGCAGCTTGGTTCAGGCGATTGCAGCTTGTGAGATGAGCCTGAAAGGGACAGCAGGAGGCATTCTTGGCTGCTCACTGCCTCTATTCAGCGAGTCACCTGCCATTGCTGGCAAGCAGCTGTCCCGCAGCAAATATAGACGGCGTGGTAAAGGAGCAGCAGCAGGGGGACCTGCAACAGCTGCTGTAGCTCCAATTGAACCCAGCGATCTGCACATGCAGCAGACAGCTGTGACTGCTGCTGGGATTGAAGGCTGCTTACATGACAGCAGTGCGTCATCTGTTGACATGTACAACCACAATGGTGTTATCAGTGCGGCAGCAGTCAGCAACCACCACAGATTGCAACAGCAGCAGCAACCCCGCAAGCAGCACACCAGCCACCACAGCACAGCAGGCCAAGATAGTCAGAACCTTGTTGGAGCAGACTCTGCAGCTCGTATGGCAAATCCAGAGCCACTTCAGAAGGTTTACAACGACACTGCAGCGCTGCAGGCCCTGTTGGATGACTCTTGTAGCAGTGCGGCATGGCTGCTGCACTCCTCCTTAGCTGCCCTGCCATACACAGTATCAGCCCACAAGGCTGATGCTGCCAGACATGGCAGCTACTGCAGGAACTCTGAGCTCAGGCACAGCGGATGCAGGACATCTCTGGACAGTGATGTGTCAGAGTTCCAGGGGTTTTGGCTTCCTAGGCCAGCGGCGAGAACCTCTTTCAGCACACCCTACACCAGCAGAACAGCTGTAGCACACCCTGTAGGGACGCCAGCAACAGAACTGCCTACACCTGTCAGGCTGCTGCTGACAGCCACAGCAGTAGGACGTGCACCAGTGGCAGGTGATGAGAGGTGGGCTGATGGCAATCACTGCTGCAACGGTGCTCAGGGCAGTCTGGAATGCCTCAGCAGCTGTGACAGCTGGCAGGCAACAGATGCAGAAGAAACCACAGCAGTGGCAGTACAACAGCTAGAAGAAGAGGAAGCAGGGGCTGTTACTCCAGAACCAGTAGTAGCTACTGTTGATGGAGACTCTAATTCAGTTGATACAGCTGGCGGCAATGTGGCACAACAGCCACAGCCAGAGCAGCTGCCCCAGCAGCAGCCAGGATGGGACCAGCTACTGCTGCTGCTGTCACTGGATGAATCAGTATCTCTCATGCAGGTAGCCTCAGGTGCTTGCAGCTTTGACTGTGACAATTTGCCCAGCCCAGAGTCGCATGAGTGCAGCATTCGAGATGTACTTCAAACAACAGAGACAATGGCAACTGGGCTGCAGCACCCCAATGGTACAGTGAACAGTGCAGCAGATGCCCCAATGTCAGCTTCATCAGCTGAGCTAGGCTCACCCAGTACTGGTCTGCTGCACAGTCCAGCTGATCACAACACGTGGGCTGGTTCTGAGGAGGGCAATGCACGTTACAGGGAGTGTTGTTCTTCCCCAGCATCACCAGCGATGCTGGGCAGCCCTGCTGTACTGCTGAGCAGCCCAGTAATAAGCAACCCACCTGCTGCTAGGGACCGTGAAGGGACATGTAAGGTATCAAACCGGAGCCGCAGCGTGTTGAAGCAGCATCATGCAGCTGACGCTACACCTGGCCAGAATGACTGTCAGGAACCTGGCCAGAATGACAGTCAGGAACCTGGCATTGCCCAAAGCACAATTGACACACAGCAGCAGCCAAACTCCATTGAATTTAGTCCTATAAGGGGTGTCACACTGTGGTCCACTGCCATAGACCCCACTGGCTCCACCTGGCTGGCTTCACCCAACAGCGTACCACTTGGCAAACACCCGCAGCACCAGCAGGAGCTTACATTGACACCAAACACACAAACTGGGATGGGCAATAGCCCCCAGTGGCACATGGGCCAGCTGCAGGCAGCACCACACCAACAGCACTTTGAGGCTGGTGGTACCAATTCTCTCCTTCAGCAGCTGCTTGATGACTCATGCGACTCATGGGAGGAACCTGCTGCATCAGGTCAGCAGGTGCCAGAGACAGCACCAGCAGGAGACAGGGAATACAGCAGTAATCAGCCACCAGAAAAGCCTGCAGTAGCAGCACTCCACGACTGTCTCACTCCCAAACCCATACAGCAGCATCAGCAGTGTGACGAGGAGACTGGGGGTGCTGCTGCTACAGCACCTGGGATCTCAGGGAATCTCAGGCTGCAGGTGCCTGAGCACCAGGGCAGGCAGTCGCTGTCAGCACATGCCTCCCCATTGAGGTCACCTGCTGAGTCTGTTGATAGCTTCACTGTGGCTGCTGCTGGTGACCCCTACAACAGCTGCTCACTGTCACCGAGTGAGAAGGCCAGCAGGCTGGGCCACACCTCTATACTGAATCACATTGGCAATGATCAGCAGCAGGGGCCAATGAACTGCTCAAAGGGATGGTGCACCTATGAGGGCTTGGAGGGGATGCTTGCCCCTGGCGAGGTGGCCCCCCCTGCGACTGTTCAATGCAAAAATGGCTGGGGCCAGCATGTGGCAAGGAGGGCTGCTGATGCTGCTGGCAGTGCTGCAAGCAGGGCTGACATTGGCTTGTCGACGCCCCAGCCTCTTAATGCTGATTTAATTGTCAGTGCGCACAGCAGCAGCAGCATGGGCAACATCAGCCAAGTCAGGTGGCAGTCGGACACCCATGTGTCTCCTGGTGACAGCGCAGAGGTGTCACAGCTGGTGATGAATGATGATGCAGCAGATGTGGCTACAGCTGATGTGCAGAGCATCAGGAGTGAAGCAGCTGTGGATGCTGGAGCAGTGCAGCAGTTGGTGGATAAGTTGGCAGCCATTGAAGCCCAATGCACCAAGCATCAGCAAGAGGCTATGCAGGTGAGTGGCAGCCAGCATCCTTGGCCTTGAAACAGAATACTGGCGACTAGAAGTGCTTATGCCAGTGATATGTATCTGCAGTCTAGTAATAGGACCGTAAGAACAGTGAACTGTCAATCTGGGGTGCCTAATTGACTGGTGGAGTCATTCTGCGATGTTGATGTCCTCACTGCTGCTTCCCTGCACAGGCACGCCAGCTTGCCCTTGAGAAGGAACTTGAGCTGCAGGTGCTCAAGAGTGCTCTGAAGCTTAGTGAGGTTGAGGGCAGCAGCTGCCTTGATGCCCTGGCTGCAACTATTGACATCATTGCAGCAGCAGATGGCAGCAGCAGCATCACCAGTTCACTGGAACTGAACGCAGGCATTGCTGCTGCTGCTGAGACTTCTGCTCTCAGCCCTGGCCTAGGTGTAGTATCCTCACATCCCAACAGCAGTAGTGCCGATCAGGAGTTGTTCCACGAGGTCGAGCAGCTTCAGAAGCAGAATGCTGCACTGCAGCATCATAACGCAGCCATGCAGTCCACCATGGCAGAAGCAGCACAGCAGCTTGACTTCTTGGAGGCCCGGGTGTCAGAGCTGTCAGCAGAGAAGGAGGCTGCTGAGGCTCTACTGTCTGAAGCTGAGCAGCTGTGGGATGAACAGCTGAAGCAGCAGCAGCAATTCACACAGGCTGAGCTAGAAGAGCAGCAGCAGCAGCATGAGGAGGAGGTGCGTTGCCTGCACAACAGGCTGGAAAATTTGAGAAATGAGTTGCAGGCAGCTTACAAGGAAGTGAGCCACAAAACTGAGAGCCTGCACAAACTGGAGGCCGAGCTTGCTGCCTGTAAGCAGCAGCTGCTGGCTAGTCAGCAAGACCTGCAGCAGCTGCAGGCGTTGTTGGATGGCAGTGCAAGTGAGTCGGCTGCGAGCACAGAACAACTGCAGCGGCAGGTGCACCAGTTGATGGCCGCGAAGAGGGAGCTTCAGGAATGCAATGCTCGACTGGTTGATGCTGAGGCAGACTATGCCAGCAACCAACGGACGCTTGGCTGCAGGAACCAGGAGCTCACATTGCAACTGCAGGTTGGTGCTAGCTGTACAGCTATTCATAACATAAGTTCTCTGCAAACAGCTGCAGCTTTGTGTAGTTGAGGTCTGAATGAGCACCTCTCATATGCTGCTGCCCGCCGCAGGCTCATAATCTGTGCATAGCTTCGCTTTGCGGTCAAATCGTCTGCAAACATAACCACAGAAAGCAACTGCCACCTGGCCAGTCACCCTGCGTGTGATGGCATACCGGCTGACCTGGTCATGACTCAGCCAGCATCATGTCTTGGGTATGTTGCAACTAATGTGCAGGATGCTCAAACTGCCAATAAACAGCTGGAGAGCACAATTCACCAGCTGCAAACCCAGAAAGACAGCTTGAGCCAGATTTGCCAAGCCCTCAAAGCATCTGCACCTCTTGGCCAGTCAGCAGCAGCAGGCATGGGCCCTGCTGCAGCAAACAACAGCTCTTCTGCTGCAGCAACTGTTGCATCAGCAGCAGAGGCAGGACCTACACCAATGCGCCGCAGGATGGCAGCAGCAAATGCCCAGCTAGAGCGTCGCTGCCAGGAGCTACTGGAACAGAAGCAGCAGCTAACACTGCAGTTGCAGCGTCTGCAGGAACAGCAGCAGGCGCCAAACAATGAGGGCGCTGCTGCAGATGCAGCAACAATCCAGCAGCAGCAGGTGCTGCTGCAGGAGTTGCAGGCTCAGGTTGAACATCTGACTGCATGTAATGATGAGCTGCTGGTGCAGTTGCAGGACCTGGACTTAGACCATCAGCAGCTTACACAGGAGAGAGAGCAGCTGCTAGCTCTGATAGCAGACTTGGAACAGAACCTTGCTGCGGCAAGTACTACAAAGACTGACGCCAGCGTCAGCACTGACTGCATGCAGGAACCAGGCAACACAGGACGTGCTGAAGCTGAGACGGCAGAAATGCAGCAAGAGGTTCTCAGGCTGACATTACAGAATGAGATCCTCAGGCAAGAACAAGACGAGCTGCAGCAGCTGCTAGAGCAACAACAGCAGCAGTGTCAGGCTCTTCAGGGCCAGCTCAGCTCAGCACAATCAGCGTTAGCTGCAAGAGATAGACAGCAGCAACAGCAGGAGCTTGTCAATGATGAGACTGCAGCTACTGCACAGTGCCAGCAGCAGCTAGGTGACACCCTGAAGCAGAGGCAGCAGGTGGAAGGGCAGCAGGCATGGGAACAGGAACAGGTGAGTAACACAGCGCTATTTCAAAGATGCCAGGAGCTTGAGGGTCAGGTACAGCAGCTGCAGAACCAAGTACAGTCACAGCAGCGGGAGCATGAGCAGCAGTTGGCAGCTGCTGCGGTACTGCCACCTGACACCAACAGCAGGGGGCGAAGCGGTGCTGCAGATCACAGGCAGAGTCAGCTTGTGGCTGAGCTGAGAGGCCGGCTCAAGGATGTACTTGACTTGTTGGAGGATAAGCAGCATCTGCAACAGCAGCAGGCAGAGCAGTATGCAGCTCAAGAGGCTGCCTTGAGCAACAGGGCAAGGGAGCTTGCACAGGAGCTGCAGCAGGCACAGCAGCAGTTGTCAAGCCTGCAGGCACAGCATGCTGAACAAGACTCTGCACTTGCCAGCATGAGCACCAACAGCACTCTGCTGCAGCAGGAGTGCACTAACCTAAGGCAGCAGCTGGCTGCAGTTAAAGCTGGCAAGGCTGCATCAGAGCAGGCCGCTGCTACAGCAGCAATGACAGCAGTAGAAGCAGAGAAAGCTGCTGCGGCTGCTGAGAAGTCGGTTGCAGAGTTGGAAGGGGTCATTGAACGGTTGCAGGGCCAGAATCAGGGACTGATTGAACAGGTGGTGCAGTTACAGCTGGTGGATCCTGCTGCTGGTGCTTCCCTCAACAGCAGCAGCGTTGCAGTGCAATTAAACCTGGCAGAGCAAGCAGCTGATGACAGCAGCTCTGCAAAGCAACGTAAACGGTGGACGAGCGATCTGGGAGTGCAAGTGGATCTGGGTTCAACACCTGAGCAGGCTGCTGCTGTTCAGCAGCTCTTACTGTTGCAGGCTCAGCAGCAGCTGCAGGACATGGAGCAGCAGAATGAGCAAGCTGCAGAGCGGCTGGTGCAGTCCAAGACGCATATGGTTCAGCTACAGGGCAGCATACAGAAGCAGGAGGAGCAGATCAGGGCAGCAGAGCAGCAGTTGGCACAGGCTAAGAGGTTGCACCAGCAGCAGACTGCGAGTTTGCAGGGGGAGAATGAACAGTTGGTATCGCAGCTCGGGGAAACTCGCAAGCAGCTGCAGATGCTCCAAACGGCAAACCAGCAGCTGGAGGCCCAGATCCTTCAGCAGCAGCGGGAGCTTGAGAAACAGCAGCAGCAGCTGACACAGAAAGAGCATGAACTGCTGCAGCAGCAAGAAAAGCTGCAGCAGCAGCAGGTTAGAATACAAGAGCAGTCTGCTGCCCTGGACACTATACAGCAGCAGTTGCAAAACCTGCAGCAGCAGCAAACTCTTGACAAGCTGCAGCTGGCTACTGCTGCAGTTGAACTAGAAAAGGCCAAGGAACATGCACAGCAGCTGCTGAAAGCAAAGGAGAAGGACGCTAAGGAGGTTATTGTACTGCAGCAGCAGGTACAGCACCTGCATCTTCAACAACAACAGCAGCAGCAGGCGGTTGCCGACAGTCAGACTGCCGTTGCTGCTGCTGCTGCCCAGGAGGCAGCAATCAGAGAAGAGCTGAGTATTAGTAAGCAGCAGCTCCATGTGCTGCTGAAGGAGAAGGACTCTCTGGTGGTGGAGCTGCAGCAGACCAAGGTGAGCCATGGCCTTGATGTCAATCACTGCTTCAAGGCATCTATAATGTCTCGCAGATGGCCTGGAGGCGTGAGCCACACACCTCCAATGAGCATCTTCTTCAAGATGTGCAGAACCGGAATTTCTCGACAGCAGTGACTCATCAGTCGTAACCCTGCCCACATCAGCAGAGACGCACATGCTGTCAGCTCCATAGTTCAGTGGAGAAGCTTAGGGAGTTGCTGACAATGCAACTGCGGACTGTCCTGCCCGCAGGTTGCTGTCGACTTCTTGGAGGACTCGGTTCGGCGCCTAGGCCAGCACAATGCCAGTCTGGTGCAGCAGCTGCAGGACAGCATTGCCGCTGCAGCAACAGCAGCTGAGGCAAGCAAGGCCCACAGCAGCAGCTTGGCGGCAACACAGGCAGGCCACCAAGGCGTTGGTGCTGTCACTCCCAGCGGCACTGTGTCACCACACACTCTACAGCAGATAATAACTGCTGCTACCCGTGTGAATGAGAAGAACAAGAGGCTGAAGAAGCAGCTGCTACAGATGCAAGGCGTGAAGGGTTGATGCTGAGGGCTGACAGTCAGGCCATGATGGTGCCTGCAGCACTAGGAAAGCCAAGGAGACTGCCCTTGCACGTGCATGTCAACTGCAGTTGCTACTGACTGGCTATGTTGTAGGCACTACAGACCACACCTATAGCACCAGCTCGCCCCCGAGGAGTTACCAGGTCAGCTGACAGGTGGCTGATTATAATGGCTTGGACCTGCAAGGATGTGCCCTCGCTGTTAAGTCAAGGTTGTGGCAGACTACTTTGAGAGCACCATCAACTGGTGCTGGCCCTGCTGCTGGTGTGTGACTGTGACGTTTGACTGGTGTGAGGTGTGCCTGTGGCTGATGACAAGGTTGTTTGGGACTGGACTACGCATGACTGGACAACATAAGCATCAGGTAGCTGCAGCCATAAACCCAATGAACCAAGTTGTGACTGTAGCACAAACTACACTCAATGCAGTGCTTGGTGTGATGAAGTAAAGTAGCTGTAGGTTCTGCTCGTCCGAGTCAATATGCAGAACAGCATCAGGCGTGTACATGCAACAGTGTGCAAGTATAAAGAAGGATGTTGGAGCCGTCTTATCCAAATGTGTGGGCCTAGGCCAGGCCTGGCCTACCTTTGGCAGATACACGAACACTTGGGCCCAGCTCTTTGGTCCATGATGGCATGCTGCCTTCTACGTGTTAATGACAATCTGCACATAAGGCTTAACAGATCTGGCAATGAGTCTGATGGCAGTGCACCTGTTTGCAGCCTGCAAACCTGTTTGTACCTGTTTGTAGCGACTGCTTTGAAGGGCCCCCCACTTGAAGTATGGCCGTGCTTGCAAGCTTCACACATGACTGTCATATGTAGCTGGCAGCTGCATCAAAGCTTTCGGATTGTGCTATTTCAGAGGAAGATCTGTTGTTGCAGTCAAGCTCCAACATGCTCGGTAAAGAGTCTTGGGCTGGGCAAATAATTGGCCTGGCCAGCAGCATGCGGATGTTGCGCCTATTTTCCCCAGCGCTCTCTCAAGATAACTGGCTATCTGGCTGCCTTGGTCCACCTTATTAGGACCCTTGGTTGGGCGATTACAAGTATGATCGTGTTCAAAAACATCCATGGCCATATGCTTGCTCATTTGCCCACCTTCTGTTGCAGACCTTCACCTGCGTTCATATCAGATAGAGCCATGCAACAACTGTAGTAAGAGGCCAATGCGTTAAGGCCAAGCTGGAGTAGACTCGAAAGAGACGGTCTCGTTTGATCCTGGCAAGGGCCCTCAAGACTGTCACAGGGGTACCGGTCTAACCGGTTTTTCCTTTGTCATCTGCTAGGGCGCCCTTGCCAGTCAAACGCTGCCAAGTGCTGCCCAGCTTATAAGCTGTGGCGTACATCTGAGTTACTGCTCTGGTCATGCAAGGTGGTTTCAGCAGGCAATCGCCAATGGTTGCAACCAGGCAATTGCAATGACGGGACAGATAACTGCGGGCACAGATTGCTGCAGTAACTAGTCAAACCTCGAACATGACGATGAAAATATACAGCCAGTGATACAGACTGGACTGTAAAGTCTGACACTCAATGACAGGCATGACACAACAGAGTGTGCAATTCATTCCATTTCACTCCCCCCCCATGCTGCAGAAAAATGATGCAGCATGCAGAACCAAAGCAAACAGAAACAACTTAACTGCTAGGGCTAGCAGACAGCTCACTTCTGCCTCTTAGGATGAGGCTAGCTGACTTTCTGCTTTATTTCCAACATGTGCTGTATGCAGGGTTCCCTCCCCCCCCAACCCGATCTCGGTAGCACCACTCGATCCTGTGTTAGTAACCATTTGTTGGTGCCAACCAAGATTGAATGCCGGCTGTACGGCCTGCAAGTAGCAGCCAAGAACCAGTCACAGCAGAGAGGCACAAGAACTTGTGACCGCTCAGGGGTTGGGTCAGGAAGGACAGCAGATTTGCTGGCCAAATAGCACCTGTGGGTATAAATGCTATGAGCAGGGCTGGCTGCAGTGCTAACGCTTGTTGCAGGGCAGCAGCAGCTATATCTGCTCTAGGTGAGATGAACATAACCGCAGCAGGTTCTAATCCAGAAAACTTGACTGGCAGTAGCTGCTGGGCCATGAGGTGCTGCCATTGTGGGTTGCACGTGACGGGATCAGTGACAACCTGCGCTAGAGACAATTGCAGATGAGGCTGCAGCTGACTCCAGGCTAACTGATCAACTACTGTGGACGGAAATGTCCTGACAGCAGTAACAGCAGTAGTAGCAACATTGGCAGCAGCAGTAGCTGACACTGAGGACTGAGGCTGTGACTGCTGCTGTACCAGCGCTGCTACTGAGCTGCTGTCTGGATTATATGGGGGAATTGTGACATTAGCAGGCAGTGCTGTGTCTACAGGCATGAGGTAACGGCGAACAGCCTGCACTGTGGCTGAATGTGATTCGCCATCCTCATACACCACACGAAAGTAGTAGGGACGCTCCAGTTCTCCCAGGTAGTGAAGCTTACCCCAGTACTTACGCGGCTTGCCTGTGGCTGGATCCTTGAAGGCCCTAAGTACTAAGCGGCCATCTAGTGACTGTGCTAGACGGTCCCTAGCCTTAGTGGGAGCAGAAGGATACAGATTAGGTACAGCAGCACGCTGCTGCTGCTCAGCACGCTTGACTTGCTGCTGCTGCAGCATGCGCTCTGCACCTTCAACCTGCATACACCTAGGACACAGCCAGCTACCAGGAGGAACTGCTAGCAGTGGTGGCTGCAGACAGGCTAGGTGATATCCAGAATTGCACATGTCACAGAGCAGCAGTGTCTCTGGCTGCTGATCTGTGCCACACTCCTCACACATGATAGATGCAATGTCATCTGTGAGAACAGGATCTATTGTGCCATCTAGACCAGGCAAGTGACAGGGAGCACAGTGTGACATGTGCACCTTGCAGGTGCTGCCACATCTGCCTTGCAGTTCTAGCACGCTACTGTCTAGGACTGAAAGAACCCTGTAAATTACAGGCTTGGCCTTGGGCTGTAGTGTGCTGTACCTCTGCAGCTGCTGAACATAGACATAATCTCCAGGCATGTAACGGTGCTGCTTGGGAACAAAGTCTGCTGAACGCACCTTGGCATACCTCAGCTGATCTCTGTGCTGAGCTGTGGCCAGATTCTCCATGGCAATGGGACAGACCTGCTGCAC
>JABEVS010000448.1:0-17722 GCA_018290735.1 Coelastrella sp. MACC-549
ATAATAATAATAATAATAATAATAATAATAATAATAATAATAATAATAATAATAATAATAATAATAATAATAATAATAATAATAATAATAATAATAATAATAATAATAATAATAATAATAATAATAAATGTCATGACAGGTGATCACCTGTAGCTTCTTCCTGGGTGTCCTGTCTTAGCCCAGCCTGAGTAGAATCTGTCAGGCCTCATTCTGAGGTCCAGGGGCGACACAACATCTGTGTAGTTGCTGCGGTACCATGTTATTGGCAGACGACCAGACGGATTGACATTGCCAAATAACACATCAGCAATTCCGCGCCCGCCCTCCTGCAGGGATTAAATCGCATGAAATTTTCATCTGAAAGGTTTTTTGGTTTGTTAGGATGTTGATTACTGTTTTTGGTTCGGTTTCTGGATGACGCCGCATGCAGAAATATCATATCATCTTCTTTTCAAATTTCTAAAGCATTCAGTGGATGTTTCCTACCACCTGCCAGGCAAGATCCGCCTGAACTTCAAGTTGCAGCTTGCAGTATGTCATCCGCAGCTTGGGGCACACACAGACATCATATATATTATATTATTCATTTATATATTATAATATTCATATTATATATTATATTATATTGATATTAACATGAGTTCACAGTTTACACCCTCTCGCTGCCTCGGGAGCGGGAGTGGACGGTAGGGGGCGTGAAGCCGATGGCACCGTCATCGCCACACACGCCACCCTCCCTCAACATATGCGGGTGTCTATTTAAAGACACCAAGCGTAGATCATTCATTCATTCATTCATTCACAGTTTACAGTTTTCACGCTGTCGTTCACCTCCTTCCAGCACAGGACGTGTTTTTACGTCTCAGTGAAACCTGGTAGGGCTGAGCCAAAGCCCTTGGGCAGTGACCGGTGCTCCCATCCAGGCACTGGACCAGCAACATAAGTCTGGCAGCTGTTTCCCACGCTTCTGATTGCCCTGTTTGCTAGGCCTTTCAACGGCCATGCGGATGCGCAATGCAAAACCCCTTTGGCAAATGTATAGAAATACTACAGATGGTAGTACATACAAATAGACAATTTCATTGTATATGCCCCAAGCTGCCAGCACAGTGTTTTTTAATGAAGCATTCACCCACCTGGCCCGGGAATCCCACAGCAACAATGGCATTAACAGCCTCCAGGTCCCTCATCCATCCGATGTCCAAGCCGCCTCCGTGCATAACGACGACGACGAGCGGCAGCCCCGGGGCACGGGTCGCCAGTGCCTTAATAAGATCGCCTTGTCGGCCCGGAAGCGCAAGACTCACGCGGTCAAGACCTTCGCCTTCCGTTGCGGGTCGGTAGGAGCCGGTCGCGGAGTCTTTGTCGTTGTCGATCATGCTGCTGCCGACAACGACGATCGCTGCATCTGCACCATCGCAGGCCTGCGATGAGCATTGAAGCTTACTCACTGGCTTGTTAGCAACAACGTTTCATACTGTATTGTAGCAGTAACTTGGGCAGCAGTGCATCATGTGATGAAAGCCTGCAAGCATGAATAAGGCCACGAAAAAAAGCATCATTCCGCTGCATCCTTCTTTGGATATCTTTCTGGAACGAAAAAAGAGGTTGAACCTCCGCGAGCACTGCTTTTGCCACAGGCTTTTCTCCACAGAAGCAGCCAGCGGTGCATTGCCTACCTGCAGTGCAGACTCCAGTGGCCAGTCATAATGAATCTGACCCAGTATATCCATCCCATATGCCTGTGCCACCACCACACCACTGCCAGCTGCAGCACACAATCAGCAGCAGCAACTGCAGCAGTGTTGGTGCCAGCATGCAATGCAATGCTGATTGTGATTGAGGTTCATGAGCTATGCAGTGCATTGCAAGCAGTAGGCATCGAGCCTGCCCGTGGTGCTCAGCCTGCTACCAACTGTAGCAAGCATACTGGCATGCATACTGTTGGTTGCCAGCAGCAGTGCACAAGTGACACCTCCATTGCACTGAAAATTGAATATTGTGGCAATTGGAGAGGAATCCAAAGCGCACATAATGTGCTCTACCCTGTACAAGCAGATACATATCACTGGCATGGAAAAAAACCCTTCCTTTGCCTCAGGAACCTTTCAAAAGGGTGAATTCAACCCAGTGAGTAGACCTCTGATCAGATCTATATTAATAGCGAAATATAAACCCGGTTTGCCGCTTACCTAGCTCCTCCTGTATCCCTTTCAGTGGCGTGGCAGCAGCAGCAGCGTCAAACTTGCCATAATAATTCCCCATCATGTGCTCAATGCTGTTTGACAGTGGCCCCAGCACACATAACTTTTTTAGAGACTCTCTGAGCAGTGGCAAAACTGGCTTTGAGGTGCCGGCTGGTGCTGTATTCTTCAGCAGAACTGTCCCTTCTTGTATAACTTGACGAGCAAGCGCTCGGTTTGCTCTGCTGTTTACTGCAGCAAGGGTTAGGTTCGCCCAGGGGTTTGATTCTGATGGGTCAAATTGGCCTGTTAGGAATCTCATTGTTAGGGTTCTGTTTATGGCGGTGTTGATGTCGGCCTCTGAGATGAGTTCGCCAGCTAGGGCATCAGTCAACTGCATGACAGCAGCAGCAGCAGTTAGCTCACAGCAGCAGCAGTTGGCTAGGCAGTAGCAGCAGCAGTTACTTGGGCGGCAACAGCAACAGCAGGTGAGTTGGCAGCAGCAGCAGCAGCACCACGTGGCTGAGCAGCAGAGGTAGATCTTGAGGGCAGAAGGACCAGCAACCAAACAGTAGCCCTTGGGATTTAAGCGTTACAGCTCACAATAGAGCTGTCACAAACATTTTGATCAAGGTTGACAGCAAGACATGATCATCATGGTGTTATGCAGGGAGGGCTGTTATGCAGAGTAGTGATGTATGTTATAACAATGTTACAACAGTGTTACAACAATGTTCATGTTAAAGGTGTTTGCTGTATTTGGTATTACAAGCACTCACCCCGTCAGTTCTGTCACAGAAGATATCAACACCGGCCTTCAAAGCCGCTGCTGACGCCTCCGCCAGCGACGTCTGTGTCCGATGCCCCCAGGTCAAGGCCGACACGGCGTTGCAGTCCGACACGACGTAGCCGTCAAAGCCGAGGTCCTGACGGAGCAGGCCGTTGAGCGCCGCGTCGTTTGCGCAGCTGGGGGTGCCGTTCACGGAGTTGTAGGAGCACATGATGCCTTGTGCACCCGCGGCCTGTGTTGAGAAAGGATCAAAATGAACTCAGAAAGTGAAAATGAACTCAGTAAGTGAAAAAACGTGTTCTGAAAGTATTTATTCTTGAGAAGACTTTTCAGCATGCCATGAAGCAGTGGAGCAAAACAAGACGAGGCAAAAAAGAAAATCTGAGCAGATCTTTGAGGATCTTGTTCTATGTTTGTTAAGCAAAAAAATGCAAAAAGCAAGCTTACTGGCATGTTGCATCTGCTATCCCAACCCCAGTTGCTGCTCCTTGACAAACGGCTGCGACTGCTGCTACTGCCAGCAGTGCTGCTACTGTTTAAGTCTGCTGCTGCCAGCAGTGCTGCTACTGTTCAAATCTGCTGCTGCCATTCATGCTAACAATCCAAAACGCACCTGGACGCACGCCTGGAAGGGTGGCAGCTCGGTGTCTGTCATATCTTGAGGACTCAGCTGAATATTATGAGAGTACCTGTAAGTGCGGTATGTGTGAACAAATGAAATACCATGTGTGAACAAAAGAATCCGTTTGATTTCTATTGATAAAATGTCACCAAGTTTTAATTTCTATTAATAAAATATCACCAAGTTTTGTGTTCACTCCACATTCAATCGCGTATTGCCTGGTTGTTGGCTGGTTGCTGCCTGCCATGTTTGACTCCCCCCCCCAAAAAAGTCGAAGCTGTTGTATTGCCTATCTATCTGATCCCATCCTGGTCCAATGTACAAGAAATTACTAATGTACAAGAAATTACTGATGTACAAGAAATTACTAATGTACAAGAAATCACTAATGTATGTATATTAAATATTGTGACACATGCAAACAAAAAATGTCCATGGTGAAGGTTGCAGCTGACTCATTGATGTGAAATAAAGGTTTTAACGAGAAACTTCAACAATAAACAATAAACAATACTATCAAACTGTAAATTGATCATTCATTGCATTCATAAACTGACAATTGTTGACAATTATGGAAAAGGAATCATTTTTATACTATTATATGTATAGTTGGTCACCTGCTGACGCCCTCAGCTCCCTCTAAGCTGTACCCCAGGAAGTGCTTGCAGGTAGCTATCACCTGCTCAGCAGCAGTGGCAGCAGCAGTGGCAGCAGCAGCAGCAAAACAGCCGACGGACTTTCGGCTACATGTGCATTGTGGTTCATCATTACATGTCACATAACAGTTACACAACAAATACATTCTTATCAATTATATTGACACTATCAAACATCAGCTCAATCTATACAGCCCTTACCACAACCCTCACCTTTTTCACACTGCTGCTGCTGCTGCTGCTGCTGCTGCTGTCAGGTCCCTGCAGGCCTGTTACCACATGTGCTGCCATCCTAGCAGTCAGCAGGGGATCTTCTCCAAAGGTTTCACTGCCCCGGCCCCACCTCGGGTCCCGGAAGATATTTATGTGAGGACTCCAGCAAATCAAACCCCTGCAGCAGCAGCAGCAGCAGCAGCAGCAGCAGCAGAAGCAGCAGCAGCAGCAGGAGCAGCAGGAGCAGCAGCAGCAGCACATTCATTAAGTTTATGATTTTTTGTCCAGATCACTCATATACGGTTAAATGAATGATGATAGCGGTTTGAGATAAACAAGTTGTGAGGTTGAGATCTACAGTCAAGGCTGTCCCCTGCTCCCGCTGCTGCTGCATTTGCTGCCACTGGCTGTTTTTGTCACTGTTAACTCTGACATTGATATGGAATTGACGAATAACAAAAGCGTACCGCCTTTTTCCCGTCTTGTTGTATTCTGCATTGTCTTTTGTGCGCAGCTCATCAGATATGGCTGAGAATACCTGATAATGGTGCAGCAGCAGCAGCAGCAGCAGTGTGGGCACGGTGCTATGCAAATGCTGACATTGCTTTCTCGAAAACCTGTAAACCACAGACAGCCAAATAAAAACACACACCCATGCTCATGCGACGCAACTTAATGTCAGTATATAACACAGAAAATAAACAAATAAATACTTACCTGTCAATGTGATCATGTCTCAATGTAATCATTACAACCTGAGTAAGCCTGGTATGTATGCAAATTACATTATTAATGTAAATGTATGCAATTACATTGTTAATGTTATCATTACAACCTTAGTAAGCTTGGTATGTATGCAATGACATTACTAATGTAAACCCTTCACCTGTTGTGCTAATTCTGTCGCACCCAATACATAGTACTGGCATGTTTGCGAACACAGCATATTTCAAACACAGCGTAGTCATAAACAGAGCATATTGCAAACACAGTATGCTTGCAGACACAGTACAACTATAAACACACTAACACTAAAATTTGTAATTTGTAAACCCTTTACCTGTTTTGCTAGCTCCTCATCCCATGATGATGCCAGTACTACAGGTTGAGGGAATACTGTGGGCAGAGCACCTGAGCCCTGCTCCTGGTGACCATGAAGACACTCTGACAAGCAGCAGCAGCAGCAGCAGCAGCAGCAGCAGTGATGGTTGGTGGACATGGACAGCATTACAGCAGTGTTACTTTTGAGAAAAAACAATGGGCACCTCAAGAAGGTCTAACAGCTTCAAACTCCAGAGACAAATGACAGCATTCAGCCCAGCTATTAAGCCACCGTGTTAACAAACTGGTCCACTTTGTCTTGTGCTGCTGCTGCTGCTGTTGCTGCTAGACATGTGATTGTAACTTGCACATCTCTTGGCAAATGTGCATGATGCTGTTGACAGAAGCAGGAGGGCCAGAGAATGCAGCCGGTGCTGCTGCTGTGATGTAAGACTCCTCTTTCCTGCTTGATCCTCACTTTTCATAGCTGTTGCTGCTGCTGCTGCTGCTATTGCTGCTGCTGTTAGTGTTGCTGCTGCTATTGCTGTTGCAGCTGCTGCTGCTGCTAGTGCTGTTGCTGCTAGTGCTGCTGCTGCTAGTGCTGTTGCTGCTGCTGCTGAGGGGACAACAGCTGATGTGTGAAAAAAGCAGCAGGAAGAGATTGTTGACAGCACATGTGGAACCATAGATCAACATACCTGTCCAGAAATTGTATGCGGGAACGGCAAGCCGCGGTATGGCCTGCTGCCCATGTGCCATAAGCCCTAGCTTCTCTTGTAACGTCATTTGTGCTATCAAATCTGACACACGCTGACTCATCAACAGATCAGGGTTTAGCCATGAAAAGGCGTCAGTTGGGTTTTGTGGTTGAGGGTTTTGGCTGGGAGCAGGGTCTGGAGAAATCTGGGGCTGTGTGATGGTGGTGGTTTTATTGCTGGAATCTGTGTTGTTGCTGTTGTTGCTGCTGTTGCTGTTACTGCTGCTGTTGCCAGGAGTGACAGGTGCATCGGGGTCTAGAGGGGTGAGCACTGCAGATGTGGAAAAAAGAAAAAGGGAGTAATGATATGCAGAGATGATTGAATATGCGTAATAATCATAGTTCCGCAAAGTAAGAGCTGTGAGTGCATGGCGGTTAGGCTCCCCTGCATTGCTGGTGTGACATGCTGTGTGTTTGACACTTTCACCATGAGCCCAGCTGCAGTACACATCTTACCCAGCTGCGCTTCAATTACGGTTGAGAGAACAATAATTGCGGATATTATGGTACAAAGATCGCGAAAGCAGCGTTGGCAGCCTCGTTTGGTCCCCATGCCAACTGCTGCGCTTGTGCAGGGATGTCCCGAAACAGCACGAATGATATCTGCGTCCACAGCGGCTGCTAGTACGCTGATTGGTGGTCATATACGGCTGGAAACGCCGTTTGAACGGCGGAGCAGCGGCTGCTTGCCATAAGATGAGAAGTGTCCTCGGGGGCACTCGATGGCTATCAGACTTGATCAAGCAACAGCGCTACACCCTGGCCCTCGCGCTTCTAGCACTTGGCAGATGAACAAAATATCTTTTGACACTTGTGCTGTGCCGCTATGAGCTATCAGCACCAGCCAAAACAAGCCAACCGTTTCCACCTTGACCGATTTTACCACACACCGTTTCGGACCCATTATAGATAAAAGGCATCTGTCAGCATATGTGTCTTCGTGACACGGCATTGATTGATCATGCCATCAGTATATTGTATCATCAGCTGCAAGTTACGGAAAGCTGCTGACTTCGCCTTCATGGCACAGAAGCATCTCTGTGCGAACCAATCCAACTCTTACATTAAAGGTCTTACATGCCTTGCTATATGCATGATCCAAGGGCAGCCGAGCCAGCCGTCCTGTGCAGTGCCACTTGCAAGGTGGCTGCTGTGAGGATGAGCAGTTGACCACGTCTTAAACACCTCCACACTAGGAGCTCAGAAAGATGTTTAGATTGAACCATTGATAATATCAAGCTGAAGCGCCGTTGCAGCCGGGCCTGACAGATGAACGGCACATCACTGTCTGTCCTGCAAATGCTCACTGAGCAGTTGACTCAGCTGACCGTTCACCAGAACGGTGATGTGTTGTTCCATACGTTGCAAATAAGGTAGTTTATAGTAATAGCTGATTGCAGATTCGAGCGGTAGCTACTCCCAGCGTGGCAACAGCACATGGATACCACTGGCATCTGGGCAGCCTGCTGGAGGAGCTGGCAACGGGAAGCATTCAAGCGAAATCAAGTGAGGTCATTGATTATGACTCTTTTACTGCGGTCTGAAAACAATCTAACATGCCGCAAGCAGTGCATGGTACAGCCCTAGGGGCCTTCAGATGCAACACGTGCAATGTGATAGGAGATATATGATAGGAGATTTGAAACATCCTTCCAGGCTCATTTCGAATTGGAAATTCCAAGATTCGAACTCGAGACCTCTTGCGAAGGCTGAATGCGGAGACCAGCTATAGCTATCCTGATGAACTGTGAGGCATCCGATGCTCATGAGTGCCACTGTCAGTGACAGCTGGCCAAGACACGGGCTTCACGCATCAGCACTCATCAGCGCAAGGAAGGAAGGATGGAAAGGGCTATTCCGGCCGTTAGGCCCTGCCCATGCAAACACACTGAGCTATCAGGAGGCTATATAATCAGCCCAAATCAGCCTGATTATAGTGGCTTTAGTGCTAGTGTCGACACAGCCATCACTAGTTGGCCTGCACTAGCACCACTGGCCATGGTCCCACTGGCAGTTGGAGCAGCACACTGAAGCAAGCACAACTCAGTAACTTACTGCCAACATGCAGTGCTATCATAGGCTGTAGCACGGCGCAGCGGTTGCTGTACACCTCCACTGCAGCCACTGTACGTCAACATTGGAGCTCTGGAATGATCAGGGTATGTACAAGCCACCTTGAAGGCCCTGGCTGCTGAGCAATGGCTAACTAAGCTTAGAAAGATTAAGGCCCCAAACTACGATCGTTTGGTCGCGACCATTACAGGACAACCCCATGCAATAAAAACCCACATTGCTCATGATTAAGTTGACCAGCTTGACTGAATCAATCCCTTCTGCACTATGTACATACACAGCGTTACTAAGATAAAACAACCGACATGTTCGACAAGCAAGTTGCACGGCACATTACTCCCTTTTGTCACATCAACATACGTACCATATCGCATCATTCCATACTATACCACCTGGCCCCAAAGGAGCACTCTAAAGGAGCCAACATAGTCGCTCATGGGGGTTTGGGAGGAGCCAACAGGGTCCTACCGGGGTGCCCCTCTGGGGCCAGGTTGTATGTTATGACTTGATAGAGCCAGACTACATATCAATACCTCAGAGCTGCGTTTACTGCTAGCAGCGCTGATTTGCGCACGGCATTTACGTCTGAGTCTGGCCAACTCAGATGTCATGCATGGTGTGCAGAGATGTTGTCAAATCGCTGAAACTGTGTGTACCTAGTTATGTTCCTGACTTGAGATCCATCGTGAGAAATGGGGAATGGCACTTGCTACAGGCTGTTGATATTGAAGTGCTGTCGGCGGTGGAGCGGAAATGGTGGCAGTGGCCTGGTGCATCTTGTGACCCAAGAAGGGAGAGTGGTCTTGAGCCAGCTTTTTGTGCTTGGATGTCGTCAGATACTAATGTTGCAGCACGTTATGTCACACAGAATACCCTGATCAACCCGTTACATCTTATGAGTTTGCTGCGCTTCAGGCTGGGAGTACATGATTTGGCAGTAGCCAAGGGCAAGTGGCAACACTACCCCAAGGCAGGTGGTGGTCGCGCCTGCAAAAGGTGTATGGTGAATCCTGGACATACCACATTTAATAGATCTCATATGGGATGAATTGGAGATGAAAAACATGTACTATTGGAGTGTCCCAGGTTTGCAGGCATTGGTTGGAAATTTTCTGACCTGATTGGGCAGAATGTGTCAAGTGTTGAGGATGTGATGTGCCATATGCATCAAGAGATTGTTGCTTCTGCTGCACATGCCATACTGACACTACTAGCACATGCTAAGCCATCACCATACCATACCATACCACACCATACAACCTGGCCCCAGAGGGGCGCCCCGGGCGCCATTGAATACACCCATTACTGATAGTTGGTGAATTCATGTGGACTATGAAGCTCTGGGAGATGATGATTCTGAAGCTCAAGACTTGATGCTAACCTGGTTAGCAGCAGATGTGTGAGCTGTTTTTCTCACAGTTTGATGATACTATGTGTGCCTGTGGTGCAGAACGCCTTGAAGTTGGCTATTGAATATGTGGTGTGAGAGTGGGCAGTCTGAGACTGTTCTGCTTGAAAACAGTGTTTGCAGTGGCTGTCTCGTAGTCCGGCTACGCCTTGAAGGCGTGTCACTGGAAAATGCTGTGCCTCTGTGGCGGTCAGCTAAACCTATAGCCTAGTGATTGAGTGTAGGTGAGGCGATGGGGCGATATGCAGCACCCGCCATCTACCAGTCCCGGCTGTTAAACAGCTGGCTCAAATAAGCTTGCCGTACGTGTATACCAACTGTGATCAATATTGAGCAATGCCCAATGAGCCTGTACTTGGCTCGCAAACGGGCGGGTTACACTCGTGTAACTTACAACTTGATAAGGGTAGGAAGCGACGCTACACCATCTTGCACAATCTGAGTGCTGCAGCTGCTCAATGTCACGACTGCTCATGGGTCCTTCACCCCTCCCAGACAGTAAACAAGTTCTACAACTTGTAGATTGTCCTTGAAGGGCAATTGCCCGGCAACACACCATCAAACTATCATATATATTTGATCAACTTCCTTGGCAATTTATTGTGGGATAACATCATGCTACTTACTTGCTGGCGCACATGCCACCTTGCCCACAAACCCACACATGCTCTGCCATTTTTATTGTACATAGTATGTATATGATGCAATCCGAACGAGTCTCTTGAGATCTCTGTAAGTGTTGCATCAAAAATGCTTCAAGGCTGTTGCAACAGCACCAACCGGTGTCAGTCCCCATGTCTGACAGAGCAGAATTTACTGCCGCTGAGACAATTCCTCATTCATATTGTATGGAAATCATTTCAATTCATTCAAGCATCATGCGATGATGAATTCAACTGGCACAAATCTATGCCCACTGCTGAGTAATCATCAAGATTTCAAGAAAACCCATTTCAGAAACAAATTGACTTGTGCAGAAACAAAACCAATTCTGGCAGAGAAAATGAATGAAAGGGACACTTCACCACAGCTCTGTGCAGAAGCATATCAGGGAGGAATCAAGGGACAAAGCCTTTCACACATTATGACACACATACAACACATATACGTGTCACACACATGGCACACATATGAAGAAAGCCTGTGCACACAGATATGAACAAAGCATGTGCACACAGATATGAACAAAGCAAGTGCACACACAACAGTGTAATCACACTATGAGTGCAGCCTCTGTCTACTCAACTGCTGTGAGTGTCTGAGTCAGATATAAAAGCCTTAAATGGGCAGAAAAACCCAGAACAATGATTCAGACGCACTCAACATTTAGGTACTATACAGCACAGAGAGGCTGCACATATAACAAGTTACGTGTGCAAATGCTTTGTTCATGGCAACTGGTGACACTGTTTGCGGCAAGCAGCATCAGCATCAGCTGCATTTGGCAAGGCAACATGCAGCCAGCATATGAGCCAGTGGCTGTGTGGCAAGAAAGAGCATCAGCAGATTTTGATCCAGCTGCATCACTGTCTCAGCAGCACCATATGTTTCTACATACAGCTGTATATACAGCGATTAACTGTTGAAGGGAGGCTCCCCCGGTCTGCAGACCTATCACAATCTGGACACAAACTGGACACAAACTGGACACAAACTGGACACACATTTGTGATGGAATGTCATACCATACATGACGGTCATGTACTTTGCTGCAGTGTCATTTGGTCACATGCAGCTTGCATGAGTGTGGCCCACTCTAAAGTGACAGACAGATCTGTTTAGACAGATCTGACGGCCCACCCTAAAGTGACAGACAGATCTGTTTAGACAGATCTGACGGCCCACCCTAAAGTGACAGACAGATCTGTTTAGACAGATCTGACGGCCCACCCTAAAGTGACAGACAGATCTGTTTAGACAGATGTGATGAAGGAGCTCTCATGTAATGCAAGACACAGAATCACACTGCTCTGCAAGTGGCAGCACTCAAGCTAACAGCCAGCAGCATGCAAACAAACAAGCAAACCAACAGCTGTCTGCTTCATCAGCCATAGCAGACACTAGCAGCAGCAACAGCAACACGTACTTTCACCAGTGAGATATGACAGTCTTCCAGGATTGACCACCACTCCAACTGCCGGCATTCATCTAGCACCAAAGTTGGGTTAGACAAGCCGCATTGACAGCTGGCTGCTGGCCAGATATGGCTAGGCCGGCCGCATGCTGGGCTTAAACCCTTGACATATATGTTATATAACAATGCACAGAGGTCCAAAACCCCGTCAAGCTGACTCTTCACCTTCCGACTCCTCTTGTAACACTGGCAAGTGGACTTGGGTCTGTACTGCTGGTCCGGCATGTAGTCCAGTCTCAATGGGCGCCGCCAGTGAAAGTCTTCTGACATCCAAACTCACAAGGTGACGCTGACTCAGCGCATCATCACCCTTGCTGCTGCTGCTGCTGCTGCTGCCGCCAGCAGCAGCAGTGGTGGTGGAGGAGGAAGGAGTGGCAGTGGAGCTACTGTTTCTGCTGCCAGCGGGGGCAGCAGCAAATGGCGATCGGGGTGTGCTGCTGCTGCTGCTGTTGACATGGGCATGCTGCTGCTGCTGCTGCTGCTGCTGCTGATTACGGTGATGTCTAGGATGGAAGATGGCATGCAGCGAGTGGTGCTTCTTGCTGCTGCTACTACTGCTGCCGCTGTTGGTTTCTGTTGCTCCTGCTGCTGTATTGTCAACTTGAGCATCTGCAGCTGTCCCCGCATTTGCATGTTTTGCACCCTTAAGTCCTAGCATACCCAGAACCCCACGCCACCTGGTTTTAGCCCCACGCCCTGTCACACTTCCACCGATCTTTCCAGCCACCTTCTCACTCAGTTCCTCTAATACCCAGCTTATACCCTGATCTGACTTGTTACTTTCTGACTCAATGTCCGTTCGTATTCCGCTCAGCAGTGCATCAGGGTTCAGTAATGCTTGGGGAGCGGAGTGAGCCGGCAGCAGCAGCAGCGATGCTGAGCGGGTGTCCAATGGATCTTCATACTGAAGGCGTTCCAGGGCTTCAGCAATGCTTGTAGTGCTGGTAGTACTAAACTGAGAATCTGCCGCTGCTGCCGCATCTAGCTCAGCTGCTGCTGCCAGAGCTGCTGCTGCTGCTGTTGCATTCGGTTGTGGCCGGGCCTCTTCTGCTGCTGCTGCTGTAGCTGCAGCCGTGAAAGGACTACTGCTGCTGCTGCTGCTGCTGCTGCTGCTGGAGGGCACTTGCTGCACATGGGGGTCAGCAAAGGGACTGGCAATATTGCTGCTGCTGCTGCTGCTACCTGCTGTGGGCAGTGTCAGACTGCTGCTGCTGCTGCTGCTGCCAGCTGCAGCATTCAGCTTGTGTGGCGCTGTATCAAGTGTGATTGGTCTCTTCAGCACCTGCTGCTGCAAGCCCTGCACTGCTGCTGCATCCGCTGCTGCTGCTGCTGCTGAATCGGCCACAGAATCAGCCGCCGCCGCCGCAGCAGCAGCGGCAGTATTGCTCGAATGAATGCCTTTCTGCCAGGCTGGTACATCGGCCTCAGGCTCACTATTATCAGAAACAGCCACATTTGTCCCGTGGTGCTGCTGCTGCCGCTGCTGCTGCTGCTGCTGCTGCTGCTGCTGCTGCTGCTGCTGTTGCTGCTGCTGCTCTAGTTGAGTCCCAGTGATAAGCCCTACAAGCCTTGAAAATGGCGCTGAGACTGGCCCTGCTAATCTGTCTTCAGCAGCTTGTACACGTGCAGCTTGCAACTGATCTTTGACATGTTTCTCAAACAGACTGCTGCCAGCAGCAGCAGCAGCAGCAGCAGGGCTGGTCCTGGGCCTGAGAGAATAAGCAGCGGCAGTAGCAGCAGCAGCCTGGAGAGGATCTGGGCTGCTGCCAGCAGCAGCAACATCAGCAGCAGCAGAGCTATCACCCTTTGTGAGCCTGTCTTTGAAACTGCCTGTCTCAATATCTTCCACTGCTGCTGCTGTTTTGCTGCTGCTGCTGCTGCTGCCAGGTCCCCCAGAGTCCTCTGGGACTGCAGACAACTCTGTGATACGTTGCTGCTGCTGCTGCTGCTGCTGCCGCCGCTGCCGCCGCTTCTGTGGCTGGCCAGCAAATGTCATTACTAATTCCCCAACAGGCTGAGTCACCAACTGCCACAAACCTCCAACACCAGCATAAGTGAGTCCCAGAGCTTCAGTGACAGTGCCTTTCAAGGTCTCAGACGCAACAGACTTGAGGCGGGACCCCAAGTTACCCACCCCGAAGTTGTCACCAGTGGTCCCGCCCTGGATGACACTCCCGGTCCCATCCACTGGAAGTCCCACCTCAATGTCCGGGAGTCCCTGAGCAGTGGTGAGTGCCTCTTGGCGAGTGAGGTCACCAGCGGTCCCATCCGCCACTGCTCTCGCTGCTGCTGCTGCTGCTGCTCGTGTTCCTTGCAGTTGTGCTGCACGCTGCTGCCGCCGCTGCCGTCGATTGTTCCTTCTTCCTCTTTGGCCATTGCTGCTGCTGCTGCTGCTGCCCTCGAGTGTGAGTCGGCCACCTCCTGTTTTGGCTGCTCTTGCATTTTCAGCAGCCAATCTCCGGAGGGTGAGAGCCTCTCTGGGAGCTCTGCTGTTCAGGGTATAAAGAACCCTGCTGCCTACCCACAATATCAAATTTTGCTTGTTGCCGTACTGGTACATATTCTGCAAAATAGAATGCATAGATTTTTCAGCATTTTCTTCTTATTGTTGTTGTATCTTGTACACATGCTAGGTATGCAATATCTGTACTTGCAGAATTGAATTCTCCAAAATATCATGCTTTTCAAGTTTGCAGAAATGTACAGCATGCACATAACACAGATATTATTGTTGTGGATCATTATGACAACACACCATAGCTCAAACTGACATCACAAGCTGATAAGATATGTATGGACTAATTAGTACTTAATAAGCTGGTTCATAGAATGATATAGTATGCTTAACATCCAATTGCACCTACCTCCGCGATGATGGGGCAGTCTTTGACCAAGTTGACCAAGCCCTCTGGTCCTCCAGGGAGGGACTTTAGCCGATCCAGTTGACCAAGAGCGATGGCCGTCATTGCCGCCTGGAAACCAAGATCAGTAGAAACTAACAAACTACATCAACTGCGGATTGCTATGGCTAATGGGTGACTTCTACATACATCAACTACGGTACAGCTGCAGCTTCTAACTCCCAGCATAAAACAGTTTATCCCAGCATAGATATACTTCTATTTGTTCATGACATGCTCATGAAATTTACCAGACCTGCATGGGAAAATACGCACTCTCATCTGCAAAATATTACATGACTACACTGTGCATACTATGTGTATGTAACAAAACACTGTTTTCCCCTCCCGTGCCACTTATGCTGTCGAGAGTATGTTACACTAAACATGGCATTCCAGTCAGTCAGTCGTTTATTTCATCCACTTTTCACTCAGGCCAATGAAATATATATATATATATAGCCATTGCTTCACCTGGTAAGACGACAGCAGATGATGTAGAGGGTTGCTGCCCAGTGCCATTTGTAACAAGCTGGATTCCAGAGGCACAGGCCTGACAACCATATCCCCAGCCTGATTCATGATCACCCGCTGGCCGTTGCGCTTGTAGGCACTGATGAACTTGCCGCCACGGGGTATGGTATCCTGAAGGTCAGAAAACATGATGTTTATACATAGATTATGTAAAATAACACATGCATTGCCGAAACAAGATTTGCTGTATTCCGGATCAATGGATTTGAATCTATCGAATACTCTGCTATTTCCTACTTCATATGTGGCTGAACCATACAAACATTTCTATTCACTTGCTTGAATGCTATACATTTACAAACCCAAAGCCCGTTTTCTGTTTTTCATGTGGAGATAGAAAGCCAGGATACTAAATCATGAATTATAGAACTGGATTTTGGTTCCAGTTCTATTATAGAAGAAGATAGAAGTTATAGAATAACTATTACATTTACTCGATAAGATATTGATTTAGTTATATACTATTGATTTAGTCTATAACTAAATCAATATAGTGTTACTATAATAGAACTTTATAGAACTATAGAAATTATTATAAATTGTATCATGATTTGTCATACCTGATCATTTATGATGTGCCATGTGTCAGGCACTATCATCTCATACCTCTTGGCAAAAGCATGATTGCCGACCCGAGGAGCACCATATGTGTACACACTGACCTACAGCAGCAGCAGCAGCAGTTGCTGTTAAAGCAGTGCATTGTGAATAAAAATATCACATTCGCATAGGACACTGTGCTGTTTTCTTGACCACCATGTGCATATATGCCATATATAATGCGGATATGTATAATACATGTATAATAGATGTATGCATATCCTAAACCACCATGCCAAGGCAAGGTTTCATATATTCCAGATATTTCACATACATATTCCTTCCTTTTCTTGCAGCGATGAGGGCTGTCATTTGAAGCTTCAGCAACAGCCCTGATGGCTGCAAGAGAAAAAAGAAATATGTACACCCATCATATATATTACACATATATTATATATATTACATATGTTCATAGCTATTAGATAGCTCCATCCGATAGCTATGAAATGCAATAGCTACCTCGTGCCACATTGGTACAGGCACTGATGAGTGATGCTGATGGTGATTGTCCTGACCTGTCGCAGTGCATCTATCTCTGGATACTTCTTAATCAGGTCCAAAGCAGCCAGTGTGGCTACAGCACCGCCCATAGAATGACCTGCACGCAGCAAGTTGTGAATGGTGATAATAGTATACATAGCATATATTTTTATTGCTTTCTTTGCAATGTCAGAGCATATTAATATGACTTCTGAAATGAGCCTGTGGGTATATCTATGATGGGTGTTAATATGGCTGATGGCTGTGACCTGGCCATGTCTACAATATTATTTTTTTGCAAGGTCTGGCATGACCTGTCAATTTGAGCCTGGATGAACTGTCAATTTGAGCCTCATGATATATAGCTGGCTGCAATTGTTAGAGCGCGGTTTGTTGCCAATGGCTGCCACAACATCAGAACGCCAGCTGCTTGCATTTGTGCAACAAGCATACACGCATATGAGCATGAATAAGTCAAGTATGGTGCTACTGCTTTAAACAATGCTGTCGATAATCTTATGCAAGTATGTGTTGATGGCACAACAATAAAAAAATCTATACAGATAAATACTTGCCCGTGAGTATGAATTTCAATTTTTTTTTAACAAATATAAAAAAAAATCCATACATAGAAGACTTACCCGTGAGTATGAATTTCAGTTTCTTCTTGTCTACCAGAGATGTGTCCACCAAGGTGCTCAACATACCGAGCACACGGGTATCCAAGCCACTACCACTCCAACACCTGCAGGTACGATACAAAAGCATTTTGATTTATTTTACTCTTATTGATCTGTTTTTATTGTTTCATATTCAAATCTTGTTTCATTAAGCGACTCTGTTGATTGATTTGGGGCGCCCCTCAGGGGCTAGCTTGTATAGTATACTATAGTATGATGTGGCATGAAAATTCACCATACTGTTACATATATTACAAGATTCGCCAAAGATGTTTTTGAATCTGAATTTCCTTTACCTGAGAAATCCACTGTGTATTTTTGGTGCATTGAACCAGGCGGCCTGTTTGTTCTTGACCTGGGACCCCGGGTGTGCTGAACGCCACAGCTACAGCAGCAGCAGCAGCAGCAGCAGCAGCAGCAGTCTTCAGTAGGTACTGTCTTTGACAGATTATAGATACTGCTGAAGATCGATGGTGGTGGCTGGCAACCAACAAAACACCGTAACGGTTATTTTTGCAGTCCCACCTGCTAGTTTGCGGCCTGCTGCTGGTGGCAAGATGGCCAAACTGCTGCCAAGAAGTTTCACTGGGTGACTTCAAAGCATACTGTATGGCGTGGTGTATACAATATATATATATATATATATATATA
>JABEVS010000448.1:26100-52602 GCA_018290735.1 Coelastrella sp. MACC-549
CCCCCGCCCCCTCCCCCTCCCCCAGGGTATATACGCATTATTTTTTTCATTTTCTTTATAACTTTTGCATGAGTGTGTATATTGTGTTATATTTGTAATTGGCAAAGCCCCCAGGCACCAGTTTTGCATACTTTTTGCATACTTTTTGCATACTTTTTGAATGATTTTTGTATGAATATTGGTTTTAGTTGTGATGAGGAAGGCCCCCAGTTAATCCCCCAACCACCTACATGAGCAACACGTCCAGCAGCACCGCCTGCATCGCGTTGATCCTCACAAATCTGCTCAAGCTCTGGTTGTTCACGATGAAACTGTACACGCCGATGAACAGCAGGAACCTGCAGCAGCAGCAGCAATGCAATAGCAAGTGAACAAATTTCATAGCCAACAGCGTGAAAAGTGGGGCGCGGAAAGTGATGATGCCCCTTTATTCCGCCAAAACCAGTGCCATCCTTGATAACATTTGTTATTCTATTTAAGTCAGCTTGCTTGCTTCAAGAGCTGTCATGAACAAGCCTACCCACAAGGACAAAATACTGTTGAGATTTGCATCAAACCCCTTTTTTCCTACTGAAAAGCGTTAGCGTTGATTCAAGCTTTTGAGATATGTCTCAATTGCTAGCGGCTGCCGATGACACTTGCCCGATCCTAAACTCTTATGAACAACTGTCATCATGCACCAAATCTGGCTTGCAGGAATGCATAAGCTGTAGCTGGCTTGCAGGACTGCACACACACTACTGTGTTCAAACCGAGCCCAGGCCCTGCTGTTGTGGCTGTTGCTGCTGTTGAATGCTGCCTACAGAAGCAGAATTGCTGTGATACACTGCTCCCGCTGTTGCCACTACACTAGACTGATGCTGCAGCTGCTGTTGCCGCTGTTGACTGCTGCTTCGCAGAGGGAGAGATGCTGTAACAAAATCATACTTCAATGTAATCAGTCCCAGCTGGCTAGACGTGGTGGCTACTGCGTCTGCATTCTAATTATTGTCCCGGTGCTGGGGGCATGAAGCTGCTGGGTGCTGCAATGAGAGTTGCCTGGATAACTGATTATCTATTATGGGTGATTGACCAACTCTTTGGCATGTATAAATGTCCACCAACAATTCATCAAACACTGTTGTCTTCTTGATGATAAGTTGGCATCTGACAATTGGATCGAGTATGTTTCTATGTTGTCATCCATTGACCTGTACTTACGGTGCGAAAGGTACGCTGTTGTACAAAAGTGCTAGAGGGGCTAGGGGGACCATGGCACGAGCAACAAAGGGATACTGCAGGAATATGTATCGCCCTGCAAAAAAAAGAAGACACAAGCACGATTCTTTGCTGTAAGGGAATAAATAATTATTTTACTAGTTGTATGCTCTCACAGCCGTGGCATTGTATTTTTTTTTGGAGATGTAGTCTGCATGCACACCAGATTCTCAGCCACTGCACCCGGACAATATGCATCATTCTTTTATCAGAGATGTTGGTAGAACGTATATTACATATTGCTGGACGCGATCAGGACGATGGAAAGCAGCTACGACTTCAGGATGGTCCGTAATAGGAGAATGTCATGGCTGATGGCACTGCTGCACAGCGTGCCAGAGCACGCTGTTACTTGCAGTCCTTGCATGTAAGCATGCAGCTGTTGTACCAGTATAGAAAGAAGGGTTCTGTATGTTCACTGCGCTACAGAAGCGGCAACAGGGCGCAGCAACAAGGTGATTCTTACCATATGGTAAAGCATCCAACAGAGGCAGTAGGTATGGCAGAGCTGCTATGACCCTATCTGGCCCTTCAGGTCCTGTCTTGAACTGATAAGCTGCCATATGCATCGAGCGTTCCTTGTTGACGCTTAATTGACTGTGTTGAGGGCACGGCTGCCATCGTAGGTGCTTCGAACATGTGGTGGGTCTGAGAGGAGCGACTTTGCTGGAATGCAACTGTCCGCGATGCATGCATGCACCCGCAGCATGTGATTTACAGTTGAGAGCCATCTGATGGTGTATTCAGCCAACCTCCAAGGCAGTCTATCGGTTGTGGGCGCACTGACAAGCAGAGCCTTGCACTCAAATCAGACAAAGCGCTTGATCTGCTGCCGCGTCTGACACTTAGGCTCTGAGATGTGGAATGTGTGGTTGCTTTACTGCGCATGCCACATCCTGCACTCACTATGTACCGGCCGGTGCGTGTTATTCTCGACGAAGGACAGCGTGGCCTCTCGTGGCAGAGTGGCTGAGCAGCTGAGCCGCTGGGCCAGAGATTATCAGTATTACTATGCATGTTTCAGGTAGAACAATGCCGATCAAAGACTCTATGCTGAAGATTACAACTGTACTGCACAAGTGTAACACAAGGGATAGCTGATGCGCCGCTGACATCTGTTTTGTTATGCACCTGAGTTTTTGCTGGCGCTTGAAATTGAGTTGGGTTGAAGAGGTCCTTGACCATGCGGCTGGGACGCATCACAGGAATGGCACCTGCCAATGCAGCCTCCAGTACTCCAAGTGGTGATTATACGCATCTTTATACAGTAAGTTCTTGTAGTTTTTGAACTATTCAATAACCTCTTGCTCTGATACATGCTGTCTATGGTGCAGAACCGCTGGTCCACCTGGCTGTTGGTATCATGTCAGTGCGCTGATGGTGGCGCCCAAGGGAGGGCTGAAGTATATACTAGGGGAACTCACGGGCTCTATGCGCCTTATTGTGAAGGCGAAGGAGGGAGCTGATGCGCTGCATGGGGGCAGTCAACTGAGTGTGACCGAGCAGAATTTGTTACGAACTTGAATGCAGCAGGTGCACTAATCAGAGGCCGCGCGTTTGCCATAACGCACCTGCTACTCATCCTCAGTATCCCTCGCACCTGCTGGTGCGCATGTCACGTTCATCACAAAAAACGCTTCTCCTGGAGAAGCCCTTCGCACCTGTTCAAAGTGTCATCAAACAAGACAGTCACCTTTGTAAGCCTTGTGTTGAATTACCGATGCGGCGTTAGAGCTCCATCTCTCATCGCAGGCCCGAAATACTTTGCTGTGGTCTGGCCAAAATCCTACTTGCTGCAGCTGTCATTGTTTACAAATATAGTCTGAAGAGTACCTTAGGCGCAGGCTGTGTCTCCCTGCTGCATGGTTGGTGGGATCAATCGGAACAAACAACAGCAACTGTTACAGACTGTACAGGCGAACAGGAAAGTGTAGGATCGGCTCTTTATAGGGAAGCATTAGACATTTCATCAAATTATTAACGCAGCGGACGCATGGAAGCGCAGCTGCAGCTGTGCAGAGACCTGTTTCAAGCAGTACTGTGCAGTAAAGAAGCATGCAAGGTGCCTGCCTCATTCAACAGCTCGCTGCTGGATACTCTACAGCTGTTAATGCTTGAGTTGCAGCAACAGCATCAGGTAAGTGGTTTACCATCGTCAGCAGGGCTTGCTATCTACCTTGCAGCTCAGTAGCTGTGAGCTCAGTCTTGTGCAGCATCATCTAATTAATGAGCCCCAGTCCAAGAGTGTCGCCATCACTGGTAGCTCACGATGAAAGAATTCGATTTGCCATTCTCAATCAAATATTGCCGCCTCCTGATTGCATCACAGGAAGAACAAACGATAGCTGTCAGACGCTGCCTTGAAGCAGTGCTTCAGCTCCTAAGGCGCATCAGCTGCCTGGGACCAATTGAAGCTTTCTTCACAGCGGATGACTTGCTGCAGCATTACCAACACCACGTCAACAAAGCAATTGGACTCACAAACTCGCTGCAGGAGCAGCGGCAGAAGGTTGGTAACGCACTGCTGTTGATTGGCAGCGCCTTTGATCTGGCAAGTGTCTGGCAACCGTCTGAAACAGCAGATGCTGTCTTCGGGCAGATGTGAGTCACTGCAGCGGTACCACGTGATCATGCATGTGCATCCATGTTGCTCAGTGGTGCTTGTCACTACTACTAATAATAATAATAATAATAATAAGAATAATAATAATAATAATAATAATAAGTGGTGCTTGTCACTGATGGAAGCACTGCTGAAGATCGAAACCAGCAAGCCTGGATGATTCAACACTGATGCTTGTCTCATGTGTGCTGGGTAATATTTGATGGGTGCAGAGGGGGCCAGTAGCAGTTGCCGTCAGAGGTCGTCTTCCACGAGCAGCACCTGCACCTGCAGGTATTCACAGCAACAGCGGACAAGGCTTCCAACTGCAGCTGCCGCCACAACACCTCCACATCCTGGTTTCATTCAAGCAGCAGGTGTGTGCCTGAGAGCAGGACACTCAAGCTGAAACTAATCAGAATCCAGAATACTCAGTGTAGTAACGCAGTGATTGTTGACTTCTGGCCAAAGCATGCATCTCGTCAACATACATGTGACAAGACAGCAGATAGTCTTGTCACCATTCATTGGATGCTGCCTGGACACAGAACCACTCACTACAGCACAAGAAGCAGTTCTGCAGCAGACTCCTGCCTGTGCAGCACTAGTAGTAGTGCATCTGCATTGGTGATTTGCAGACTGCTGCTGAGCAAACAGATTTTACCACTGAGCATTGTATTATTGACATAACTGTCAGAAATAATGGTTCTTTTAATCAAAGTAATCAAATGGTCTTGTGAAAATGAGATGTCTCCTTTGCAGGCTGCAGAGTTATGTCCACGCCTGACTGGGTCCTGCACAGTTGACCAGCTTCAGCAGCTGTGTGAGACTGTCAAGCAGGGGCTGCTGCTGGTCAATGGCCATAGCTTCTTGATAGATCAGGTGCGCAGGCACCGAAGCTTTAGGTCTCGGGTTCAAACCTTAACCGGGGCACATTTCCCTGAGTTTTATTAGATAGTTTACTGATTATTATTAGATCAGGTGCGCAAGCAAATCGTACTCAACACAATCAACCAAACTTCGCACACATGTAACAAGCTGAACGGGGAAAATGGAAACCCTTGAGGAAGAGAGACGTGGGTCATGCCAGTGGAAGTGACTAGTTTCTAGTGTTGCTGATAAATGATTTCACCAAAGCAAACGTGGCTGGCAGAGCAGGACCACCAATATGCCCAGCAGGCCAGTATCTCCTTGCGCAACCACACTCTTGCAACAGCGTCAAGCCGGTCGCGGCAATGAAGCGATCACTGCACCAATCTTTATGAGGAAATAGTAAAAACAGGCTGATGGGCCGGAGTTTCCAACCAGAGGCCCTGCCCAAGTGCAAACCATCAGAGTTGGCTGTAGTGGCATGTACCACTGCTGGTCAACCCCTCCATGGCGTGTTGAAATGGATACGAGCAGAAAATTGAAATTATCCTCATGAATGACTCTGTTGGCTCCTTTGGGGTGCCCTCTGGGACCAGGTTGTATGGTATAGTATGGTATGGTGTGCAACTTTTTGGGGTGCCCATATGTATTATGTATAATTTCACATATTCTGTTTTGTAGTATATGCATGATCCAATATATATTGTTTCTTCATAAATGCAATGTAAGGACAGAGCTGTGGTGCACTGCTGTGAAGGACACAGCTATACCATGCTGAGCATGTGGGCATCGTCTCTGCTGCAGGAGTGGCAAGCGGAGGTGTCAGCAATGATGGCTCGCGCCGAGCAGCTCAAGATTCTGCTGGCACATAGGCAAGCCCATCAGATATCTCTGTTAGCTGCGGTCCTACAACAGATCCACAGGGCAGAAGTCCAAGAATTTGACAAACCACAGCAGCAGCAGTCTTCATTACCAGGGTACAGCACCAAGACAGCGAGCAGTGTGAGCTCGCTGCTCAGCACTGGGTTGAGCACAACAGGAGCAACTGCTGGGCAAGGACTGCCTCTGGGCAAGTTGGTGACAAACGGCAGTGCAGTGCTGCAGCAGCATGAGCAGGCCAGGATTGTTGTGGCTGCTGGGCTAGAGGTGGCAGGAGAGGTGCTTGGACATGTCGATGATGAGTTCTATATGCCGGTAAGTTCCATATGCCATCTGTAATGAGATATCTGGTAGCCTTGCACCACACACAAGCACAGCTACCAACAGAAACCCTCAGCAGTTGAAGCAGCAGTGACATGGGCAGATCAATTTCCCTTGATAGCAGATGATCTAGCCTCTATTTGGCGCTTCAGCAGCCGCTTTCTGGCATGCCATGCAGTTTTGCTAGCCAGCAGGTTGATTTCATTGCCTGCTAGCAGACAATGACAACAGCTCAGCTTCTGTAAGAAGATTAAACATTAAGATCATGCATGGCTGCACTACACCTTTCAGCTAGTAGCCATCCTTTGCAATCAGCACCTAGGTATGCCTCTTGTTGATGCACTGCTCCCAGGTCTGACTGTGCTGCTGCCACTGCTGCTATCACATAAGCACCATCTGCTGCATACAAGTCTCACTATCCAGCAAAAGCCCACTGATCATTCCTGCCTGGCCCTTGGCTAGGTGAAAAATATCTTTGCCACTGCCAGCTGTGCTCTTGTGTGTGTGTGTGTGTGTGTGTTTGTAGAGAACAATCAATTTTTTTTGTTGAGTGCAACGAATCAAAGCCATTGCCCTGGCTTCTTTAACACTGCAGGTTGCACCTGTCCCTGCACTGACCACCTCAGCTTGCTCAACCCCTAGATCTTCTGCAGCACAGCTTGCAATTGGCGCTCCAGCTCTACCATTCGACCTGTGCCCTCACAGTACAGATGCTTCAGATGATGGCTTGGCCCGCTTGCCTAGCTCAGGCTGCAGCAGCTTGCTGGAGTACGTCCACAGCATACCCCTTACGACAACAGCAGGGGCAGGGGGCAGCAGTACCACAGGTGAAGCCGCAGGAGGAGGATCCTTGTGTGGTGATGTGCACGGGCTTGAGCTGCACAGCAGACTTCAAAGTGGCTCCTCGGGGCAGCAGACAGCCCTCAGAAGGATAACAGAGGAGCAGCTGCAGGGTATCGCTGGCCCGGAGATTGCGAGTGTTCTGGCTGCTGCTTTGGGTGTAACCCTGGACCGTCCTGAGGAGGATCAAGCCAGGGTTGGAGCTGGTGGGTTTCTAAGAAGGAGCAGCAGCAGCCGGAGTAGACATAGAGTTTGGAGTAGTTTTGATTGGGAGGCGAGGCAGCATGATGCAGCAGCAGCTACTGTTGTTGCCAGGCCTTTGTCGGCGCTAGCGATCCGCAGCAGCAGCAGCAGCTTTGATAAACTAGGAGCTCATGGCGTGGAGGCCTGGCAGCGTGACAGTGGTATTGGGGGTTTGGAGGGGATGGCACGACAGACTTCAGAACCATTGAGCAGCAGGCTCTTCAGCGGTATCAGAGGCACCAGCAGTCCTTTGCAGCCACAGCAGCAGCAGCGGCGTCGGCTGTGGAGCGGCAGCAGCAGATGCAGTAGTCCTGCAACTGAGGCTGCTGGCAGCAGTCCCAGGATCCAGCATCCCTGGACAGGTGGCGGCAGCAGCAGCAGGTGCCCACAGTGCGAGCTGCGTCTACAGCACATGCTGCTGCCGCCGGGGTGTTGCAAGAGCATTGGTGCGGTGCTGTACATCAGCCCGCATCTCAGCCGGCTGGTACTATCTGATGTGGGCCTGAATGATCAGGCAGTGTTTGACCTGGTTGATGCCTTGAAGGTGAACAGCAGCATATTGGTGTTGGACCTGAGTCAAAACAGGGTTGAAGATATAGGAGCGCGGGCACTTGCTGGGTTGCTGCGGCAGCGAGCTGGCAGCAGTAGCAAGCTGCGGGCGCTGTACCTGCAGGGAAATTTGATAGGTAGGTCTCTTCTTTTTGCTGTCACTTGTAGGGTTGATTGAGGCCTTGCTGCAGCCTAATCATTGGCAGCCAGCCTGTTGGTGTTTGCTGCTGTTTGATGTTGATGTGAACACTGCTGCTGCATAACTTTAAGTATTAATTCAGTGTGGCTCTTGGCAGCAGCAGCTGGAATGTGAGGGGCGCCTTGAACTGTGAGCAGCCTGACAGCCATGACAGCCTGTTGTGCGACAGTGTGTGGATCTAATGACAGCTGCTGCAGACTGACTGTTGTGCTGCTGTCACCTTTAAGAAGCAGTGCCGCCCAAGACAGGGAAACTCAGAGTCTGAAAGCTCAGACAACTTTACTATCAGTACCAGGCGTGTGGGTGGCCTGGGCCATAGGGGTTATGAGCCATGACATCTGCTGGCTGTGTGTCTGTTTGTATTCCTTGCTGTTGTGGTGGTGGTATGAGAAGGGGGTAGAGATCTGCTTGGGGCCTCGCTGGAGTATGACAACCACAGATATGAATTTCATAATATAAAACAATGATTGTTGTGAATTTTCCTGCAGGTGATGATGGTGCTGGAGCCCTGGCTAGCGGCTTGAGTCACAACAGCAGTCTGCAGCACCTGTGGTTGCAGGACAACAGTATCGGGGAGTCTGGCGCACTGGCGCTGGCAACTGCACTGCAGCACAACACATCCTGCACCAGCCTGAAGGTGCTGCCTCAAAGCACAGAGGGTATGCCGTTGCAGCTGGGAAAGATGGCTCAGAAGCTTGCAAGGCATAACAAGGAGTAAGGAGAGCAGTATGGTAGCTTTGTGTCTGATTTGTGGTTGTAATCATTACATTGGATGTATGTGCACTTGAAAATTTTCTGATCTATCATCGTTTGCAGCAGCAGCACTTAAGAGTGGGCAATTCATGGCAGCGATCGCTAGCCAAGCTGCGGCAACATGCGTTGCTGCAGCAGTAGTTGCAGCGCATTGGCCAGTGGCGTGAGACGCCTTGGGCCACATATGTGCAATGCGTTGCTGGTCACAAGCTAGAGCGTCCATACACAAACTTTTTAGCTCACTTGCCATGGAAACTCCATGTACACTGCTGAATCTGTTGCACCCAGGCTGGCTCTATCACTGTCACTTTGATAGTGTAGAGTTTTACACAACTGTGTGACGAGATCACTGAACCGCTCTGGTGTGTGCTGTTTGCTGCAGTGTGCGGGAGCAAATCAAGAGGCTTCTCATGCATGTTCTCCCGGGAGGGACTGCACCTGAGATATAATCACAGCTGATAGCCACAGCCTGCAATTTTCTCATTCTTTGACTCGGAACATAGCCTGTACCAGTCATACCATCTGATGAACACAACCTTCTTAAGAAAAGCCCTGACCGTTGGACTCAGTATATATAATAGTATTGGTACCGTCTGAGGAATGCAACTTATGGCACCATATTATTGAACAAAACACGCAAGTAGTGCGTCAAGAGTTGAACTGCTACTAGCAGTGTGGGATATGACCATGAATGGTGGCCATCCATGGATGATATGATATGACGGTCACTGACCCTCACAGTTTGAAATTACAGGATGGGCTTCCAGAAGGTGACAACACGTGTGGTGCACGTGAGTAGAGGTCCTACCTGGTCAGTGAAATGATGGCAGTAATAATAATCAGTACTTTGCAGCCATAGCATTACTGCCATCGGCCCCGCGCCTCAAATCTACCCAGTGAATTCAATCCACTTTCGGACAAGGCGGAGTGCATGATTATCCGATCTCAATTGTGAAGGGGCGCAAATGATGGCAGTGATCCATCGACTGGCCAGGCTGGACTTTTCAACCCCGGCAGTGTGCCAAGCTGATCAGACAGCACCAGGTGTCGCAGTCCTGTTTATGGTGAAGCACAAGCTGCAAGCTATAGCTGACAACTTTACTGGCACACAAACGGGTCTTATTGGGCAATGATCAGCCCTGAGTGAGGTTGGTATAAGTAGCCAGCTGAGCACCTGCAACAGCAGGCTCTACAACATCGTACTATGTCAATGTTGCAAATCGACGTTGAGCTTAGTAAATGGTGGTCACGCGATCTGGCAGCCTGCCGGCAACTGAACAGCAGCTATCGGGACGTTGTACAACGTGCCTGCAACGCATGGAGTGCACGCCGCGTCATTACCTATAAGGCAAATGAGGTGGTAGGTTGAAGCTGAATACCAGCTCAATTGTCGCGGTTTGGCCAGCTGTACCTTCTTCTCATTTCACCTCTCAACCTTCCAGCCCGGCTTGGTCCGCTCACGCATATAACAGTGGAGCGCTGCAAGCGGCAAGTCTATAACAAAGTCAACACTGTACATCTTGACAACGTTGAGTACACCGGCCTGTTTTTTGTTTGCTCTCCGTGCTCTCGTGTCGCTGAGTGGTCCCTTTTTAGCTTTCTTCCTCAACAAGACTCTCGTGCTGACCGGCCAAAGGGTGTTCATTAGCCGACGGGCCTGCTTTTGAAGCAGCGCGAGACTTCGTCTTTAGGACAGTCTCCTGTTCCAGCGAGCTCAGGTGCGGAACTTGCAAGAATATGGCCAGCAGGCAGTCAGCTGTGGGCGCTCGCAGACGCAACCGACGTATACCAATCACCCCAATATCTATAGCAATGCAGTAGGGTTGAGAAGTCAGCTGCGCATGCATTGGGTAGCAATACAACAGCTCGTGCTCCAGCCTGGCACATTTTGCTCATTCCGCGACTGTCCTTATAGCACCAAACAAAGCAGAGTACTTATTATTTTGTCTTTGTGATGCCAGCTGGCGCCTAGTCCCGTGTCTGGTCCAACATGTGCTGACCGGCAAGCGTGGCTCTGCGTATGAGTTGTTTTTTGCTGCATGCGCCGATCATTGCAATGTGTCAGTCAGCAGTTATTATAGGTTAGGATAAAGTTGGTAGGCGCTTGAGAGGCCTTCTCAGCATGTCCTTGCGCTTCTACCTGCATTGGCTTACTGCTGTTGCTGCTGTTATCACATGTGCAGGCGCTCCGTGTTCTCGAGATAGCCCATCTCAGTATCATGGCATCAACCAGCGTCTTGAGCCCTAGGCCCGTGGACATTGCTCCAGCTGCAAGTCTGGAGGTATGCTTACAGCAGGGATCTTTTCATAGCTTCAACGGCCTACAGCAGTTCACACAGCACTTGCTCAGAGCTATCATCCACCGGCTCATGGAATTGACACGTCTCTATCTGCCAGCAGTAGAGCAGCACAGTGTATGAAGCTGAGGACAGCACTCTGCAGCCAGCCTCAACCAGCAGTGCTCGCCATCATGCAAGCGGCTGCAGGACATACTTCAGAACACGCCCCCAGCTACCCAAAGTACGCCAGCACACAAGAAAGCCATAGCCAGGGAAACCCTCCTCCACCCTGGTACTGACAAGCTGGTTGTTGACATCAACTTCATATCATGCAGGTGTCCCAGCTGGATCAGCTTTGCTCTGGAAATCTTGACACCTTCCTGGAGGAAGCCAACCGCATCGCCTCACGCGAGCCCTCTTTCTCCCCTCACAAGGTGATCAAGACAGATGCTGCCAATGGCAAGCATGCCAAAGCAAACGCTGCTAAGAAGCAGGTGGGTGCGTGTTCTTGGAACTGTTTCATCAATTCAAGCAGGCAGTGCACATCCTGCAAGGAGTCCTTTACCTGCACCAGCAAACACATGCAGCTGCGACAAGTCGAGCGCACGCCAAAATAAACCGCGTACCATAAGACTTTATACTGCTACAGTTTACCACACAATATGTGTAACAACAACAAGCAAAGTAACTGACCTTCACTGCTGGTTCTGTTGCTTCAGGCCACTGCGGCCCGCTCCCTGAGCACTCACTTCAGCCCTGAAAGGCTGGCCAAGCTGCGCGCAGCTAATGACATTGTGCGCAACTGCTGGCAGTACAAGGTAAGCAGTCCTTACTTCTGCAGGCCACTGTGCTGCAATATGGCAGATCTCTGGAGCAGTAGATCTGCAGCCAATTTGCACTCAGTTCCTGAGAAGTTGTGACAGGTGGATGTGCTTCAAATTGGCAGATCTCTGGAGCAGTAAACCCTCAGTCAGTTAGCACTCAATTTCCTGATCAGTTGTGACAGGTTGATATAATGAGATTGGCCATCTGTCGAGCTCAAGCCTTTGAGCGGTATGTACACTACGTACAGCCTTCCCTCACTTTATATCCACCTGTAAACACCCTTGATCCTGTCTGCCTGTCTGCCCACACTTGTTTACTTGCAGGCTACTGGGTCCACTCGTGCCGCTGCTGTCCTGGCTCTGTGCAGGGCCCGCCGCCTGGCATCTGGTGGCCCTGCAGGACTCGCTGCAGAAGCTGCCAACCTGATTGCCACCCATGGCCTGGACGACACGACCTACATTTACGACCTCGGCAATACCACTCGGCTGTTCAAGGCCTGGAAGGCGGCCCTGCCGCGTGTGCAGCCCTTCTACGCAGTCAAGTGCAACCCAGAGCCTAGCCTCATGAAGCTGCTTGCTGCTCTTGGCGCTGGCTTTGACTGCGCTTCCAAGGCGGAGCTGGAGGCTGCTGCTGCACTGGGTGTGCCAAAGGAGCGTGTGATCTTTGCCCACCCCTGCAAGAGGTCTGCCGATCTGCGTTACGCCCGTGATGCTGGAGTGCAGATGACAACTTTTGACACGGAGAGCGAGCTGCACAAGGTGGCGGCCATCTACCCTGGCATTCAGCTGGTGCTGCGCATCCGTTGTGATGATCCTGAGGTGAATCTGTCAGCTGGTGCTGTGCCTCCGTGTGTGAGAAATAGAGAGGGTCCTGAGACATGGACAGCAGGCTCATGCCTGGAGCGAATCAGGTCCACTTGTTGCTGGCGGCAGCAGCAGCTTTTCTACTGGCGACAAGTGAACCCAATTTTGCTTTTGCAGGATATATAAGCATGGTATCGCAATTCACTTGCTGGCATAGCTGCAGGATTTATTTGCTTTTGCAGGATATATCAGCATGGTACCGCAACTCATTTGCTGGCATAGCTGCTCACAAGTTTAATGTGTCAACATCCATTCACCCGCAAAATCTTTGAACTCCTGTGTTTCCACAGGCCCGCTGCCCCCTGGGTCTCAAGTACGGGGCCAACCCTGATGAGGCTCACAAGCTGCTGTCCACTGCCGCCAGCCTTGGCCTGTCAGTGGTGGGCGTGTCTTTCCATGTGGGCTCTGGCTGCAAGAATCTGAGCACCTACTTTGAGGCGATCGCTACTGCCAAGAGGGTGTTTACTGTGGCTGAAGAGCTGGGCCACACCATGAAGCTGCTGGATATCGGAGGTGCGTTCTTGGCTCAGGATGCAGCAGCCCTTGATGTTACTTGTGCTGCTTAACGTCATCATTATTATCAGTTTCTCCGTGTTACATTGTTTGTTTTTATCAGTGCCAGAATATTCCTCAAAAGGGATCATGGTGGGTTGACCAGTCTAGTTGGACAGCGCTTTCTAGCTGTGGCAACAGACTCTCTGGTGGGGAAACTGTTGACACAGCTAGAAGGCGCTGTGCAGCCAACAGCTCTTGCACTTTATATCGCTTGATCATAGCAGTCCAGGCGATCAATCTCTCTCTGGGACAGGTGCAGTCCTAATTCAAGTCCCGATAGTCCTCAACCACCAGTCTACTGGACAGCAAGAGGTATGTGTATCATTTGGATCTGTAGGCGGCTTCACGGGGCACTTTGATGCTCATGGCCACGTCATGTTTGGAGACATTGCCCGCACCATCAACTCAGCCATCAGCGTGCACTTCCCACCAGCCAGTGGGGTGCGCATCATTGCTGAGCCAGGGAGGTACTTTGCTGAGACGAGTGCGGCACTTATCGTGCCTGTCTATGGCCGGCGAGACAGGTAGGGGTTGGATTGGAGGGGTTGGTGGTTTTGAAGTCAGTAGCACAGGATCCAATGTAACAAGCAGAGTGTAATGCAGGTGGTGCAGCTTTTTGAGTGCTGTGCTGTGCGCTGTGTTTTATATGGTTGTCAGCTTGGATCTTACACCTGCCAGTGAATCTTCTTAGATATCTCAAGGAGTCCCCAGTATTTGTTGATAAAGGAGTCCTTGTCACTTGCACAAAATCCCCAAGTGCTGTGCGCTGTGTTTTATATACAGGCCTGGAGAGAATGGGGCAGTTCACAAGGACTATTGGCTCACTGATGGTCTGTATGGCAGCTTCAACTGCATCATCTATGATGATCAGAAGCCACAGCCCATTGTGCTGCGCTCACCAACACTGCCAGCAGTGCAGGAGCCAGTGGAAGGTAGGGATGAGGCCCATTCAGCTCCTTCTGTTTGACTGCCGACATTCAACAACTGCAAAGAGTTGCAGCGTAAAGAGAGTTGCATCTTGCATAGTAAATGTGGCAATGCACGACGCTGCTTCCTAGCAACTGCAGCTGCAGTTAGCTATTGCACCACACCAGAGTCGCACTTACAGGCTCATTACAGGTTGCATTGGGAGTGAAAAGAACAAAAGCAACAAACTTGTCTGACAACGGTATTGTACTGTTACTTGCTGCTGCTGCTGCTGCTGCTGCTGCTGGACTCCCAGGTGCCCAGACCTACGAGTCCACCCTGTGGGGCCCCACCTGTGACAGCGCTGACTTCCTGTACAAGAATCTGCAGCTGCCTGAGCTGCGCAACGGAGACTGGCTGCTGTTCCCCAATGCAGGAGCATACACAGTGGCTGGAGCATGCGACTTCAACGGTAGGTAGCAGTATTGGTAGGCTGGAGGACACATGCAGGATGTGTCAGCAGCACCTGACCTTTGATCTATCTTCACAGTCAATAGCGGTTGGGTGATGTTTATTGAGGTGGCCACATTGTGGTGTGGCTACTGTCCGATCAGTGACAGTCAGTAAGGGGAGCAAGACATGCATACGCGTACTAGCCAGCGAGCAGCATGTTTCTGTTGTATGCTGAAACTGTCCAGTTGCGTGTTGCTGTGCAGGTATCGCCATGACCACTCCTAATAAATTCTACGTTTTCAGCTCCCAGGCAGTCGATGAGTTGGAGGAGAGTGATGAGCCATCAGAGGCAGAAGAAGAGAGTGAGACAGAAAGTGAGGAGGAGGAGGAGGAGGAAGAGCGTGAGGATGAGTGTGATCTTGATGCTGCTGTAGGTCCAACTGAGTGAGCACTGGTCCTTTCAAAAGAAGCAACAGATGCTGCAGATGGTGCTGATGAGCAACGTTTGGTCTTGAGGAGGGTGCAGCCTTTTGGGGAGGCTGTTTGCTCTGCCTTCGTAGATGAGTTTCACTTGTCGTGCATAAGAATTGAGGCGGTGATTGCAGCGAATTAGCTTGGAAATGAATTTTTTTCCGCTGCAGAAATGCAGCGTGCCTGAGATGGCAATCTGCTGGGTACAGACACCGGCAGGGCTGGTTGTTCTGTCATACAATGACACACACAGCTGATGAGTTTCATCATACATACTGTGATCTCACAAACTGTGAGATCACAGTTTGTTATTTCGGCTTCTCTTTCTTGAGCCATGTGGGACCATTCCTGTGGCAGTCTTTACTCAGGGTGTTTGGTGGTGGTTTGTCCTCTGTGGGATGAAGTCTGCAGGTGTTGCTGCAGGATGTTGCAGGATCATAGGTCTGCAGGTCTGCAGGATCTAGGTCTTCTAGTTCCCTGTATACATAGCAGGTTCCTAGGGCAGGGTCCCCACGTACAGGTGGCTGTAGCTACACAGCGTATTCCTGTGTACATGCCAGTCTGCACACATAGCGGTATACATTGAACATGGGTTTCCAAAAAGTTTCACAATCTCTGACACAGGTGTCATAATCTCTCTGACACATTACAGCTGTGCCTGGGCCAGGCAGCCTGAATTTGAATCGCTGTATGCAGTGTATTGCTGGATATGGAGTCTGCAGTGTGCAGCTCAACAAATGCCAGAATATGAAATGTTGTATGCCCTGCATGCATTCGGTGCTGGATGGAGTCTGTAGTGTCCCAGCTCACTGTTTGCTTATGTCTGGATATCTCTGCACATACATATGGCGTGTGCTCTTGTGTTTGTTTCTTTCTCCTCTTTTTATTTTGTACACAAGCACAAGTAGGCATCTTCAGGCGCCCCAGGGCAGAACTGCTGTTGGTGATTGGCCACATGACCCCTTTCAGATGGCGATCTGTATGCCTACATCTGTCAATGACCAGTTCAGATAGTGGTGGCCTAGTGGTGGCCTCATGTGCACATCACCACGTGGTGACCACCTCCTGGCGCAAATGCAACCAGGCGCATTCATTGCAATGATTGCTACTAGCGCAACCTGGTCTGCTGCATCTGACATGGTCACAATTGCGTCTTGCATATACTCACAATCTTAAGTAGCCTGCAATAATGTTATCACTACATTTCTTTCACATGGTGATGGTGCTGAAACTGCTGACTGCGTGCCACGCCGTACACATTATGCTTGTCTGTTGTACACATGTGCATGTTCTAAAGTTTCTTGTGTGGGTGCAGCATGTTGAGTCTTGGACGTTATTGTGGCAACAATGCCAGTGTAGTATATGCTCCTGTCAGCATGGCCCAGCTTGCTGGCATCAGCCAGTACTCATGTCATGCCTGAGCCCTGCTTCATAGACACGGGGCAGAGCAGACTCACAAATGTGATCTGCTGATATGACGGCAATTGCTTCGATAGCTTGCAAGTTATTGAAGCTGTTTCAGACTGAAAGGGATTCAACTCATGTTTTAAATGTCAAAGGCAAAACTCTGACTGCAGAGTGTGGATCTGACGGCAGAGTGTGGACTGGGTACAGTCTTAGTGTTGAGCGACTTGCGGTCAATGCAAGGCTTGTCACAGTATGTCTCACGGTGTCAATGTGAGCATAATGGCGGTCGAACCGCTCAGCATGGATTGTTGTTGTCCGCTTCTCAGAAGGCTGGATTGGGGCGTGGGGCCGACGGCAGGATTGCTATGGCTAATGGGTAATACTGTGTATATATATAAGTATGTCTCACAATTGCAAACATGCACATCTGTGCAAGAGAGCCCTCACTGAGGGAAGGAGGCTCCTTCTGAAAGTGATCAGCATTGTTCAGCTAAGCCTTGCTGATCCAACCAGTTATGAGTCACAGATAGTTGATGGTCGCGGCTTGTTCTGAGAGTTTGTACTGGGTGACCTTCCTTCCTTCCTTCCTTGCAACTGCAATTGCAAGTTTGTGTGCTGCACACGGTAGTACAGTACGCCTGAGTGCCAACTACACAATCGGTCCGGGCATGGAAGCAGAACTGGCCATATGAAAAAGAAATTTAGCCACGCAGCAAGTTGGATATGAGTGCACGTGCTAATGGGCAACTATCGTACATATACGATTGTTGTGATCCCTTGAGTATTCCTTACAAGTTACCCCAATCCTGGTATGAATATGAAGAGTCACTAACAAAGATTCAACCAGATCATCTGTGTCGGACACAAAACAGCAGACACTAATCGCCATTGAGGTGCCGTACTTGAAGGGGTTGCTTGACAGCAACAAAGTGCCGCAGAGCAGAACAACAGAACATGAGAAATGGTGCAACAGCATGGCATCATGCAGTGATGCACTGCAGTTGTGACTCCATGGGAGCTGCCAGCACAGTGCGCCTGCAGACAGAAGAATTCTTTGCGTATTATAATACGCAACAGTGATCAGCAGTGATCAGCAGTGATCAGCAGTGATCAGCAGTGATCAGCAGTGATCAGCAGTGATCAGCAGTGATCAGCAGTGATCACTGCTCATAAGGACTTGATGATGAAGTAAAGGCAAACCCTCATCCCCCCTAATCCCCCCCCCCCCAATGGCGCTGAACACGACGCCCAAAGTGTATTGCAAAAGATAACCTGCAACAGCTGACCAGCATGCTATGATAGCATAGTCATGACCAAGAAAGTGGCGCCAGTATGCTGCCATATGCCGCAAAGCAATAAGGCCATTTAGACATCAGTAGACATCAGTTGGCTCACAGACAGATCAACCAGCGGCTCAGCAGTTGGCTGCTTTGCGCATTGGCTGCTCAGCACAAGTTGTGCAACCATGCAGCACAGGTTGTGCAACCATATGGCAGGTCGTATTTCTCACAACAAACTGCCATTTGCAGTGCACTGCCTTGTGGCAAGTGGGATAACCGTATCCAGCACCAGACTAGCAAGGCCTAGAAGCCAGCGTGGCTTTATATCTTCTAGATCAAGGATGTGCTGAAAGAGGCTGACCTGAAATATATGTTTTTTCACATACATGCGTGCCAATGAACAGATGGGCCTGAGCAGTTGGCTGCAGCAGGAAAGCACCAGCTGGCACCAGTGCGATGCTCTGAGAGCGTGTCAATGCATTATGCACCAACAGCTCCTCATCCCACTCATGAGTGACCACAAAAAAACTGCTTCAGCCACACACTGATTCATGCACAGCAACATGCTCATGATGCAATCAGAGGTGCTGATGCCAGGGTAAGACAATCACACACTGTGGCTGCACTTGAGTGCAGCAGAGAGACCGATCACGATAACATCTCCGTGGAAAACATGTTTCAAAACATGCTATTTTGTAATCAAGTACCAAGAGATGAAGACAAGCCAGAGCTGACAGCCTGATTAGTTCCGTCTTGGCTACAGCCAAGCCACTTGCGACCATGACAAACAAAACCCAGGGCAGCAGGGCAGCACAGTGAGGTGAAAACAGAAATCAAGGCATGATTGTAACAGCCGGCACCAGCACACTGGACTCAGTGCACACACGTTTTAGGCAGGCCACAAGAGTGCAGGGACGCTGCTACTGCGGCCTTGCAAATTCTCTCACTGGCAGTAGTCCCGTACAGATGACCATACTATGGTGGTACCAGGCTATACTATATATACATAGTATGTATACTGTATACAGCACCTGCCCTGGCTTGCAGGCCTGCAGGTGAAAGAAATTCATGAACACACTCCAGACACACTGAGCACTAGGATGCAACAAAGTAGGCAAAAAATGACAGCAGGGTTGCTGCTGGTGCTGGCGGTGCTCTCTGTGCTGCAAGGCACCTGCGCCAATCGGGTAGCATGTGCTCGAATTCCATGGCCAGCCAAGCAGGCTATGCATTTCAGCACTCCTCACACACCAATACCAACAGGGGGTGTTCCGTAGTAAGAAACAAGCGAGCAAGGATAGCGCACAGTCCACTATTCTGGTGTAAAACGGTGCAACACTGTGTTAGTACTTATTAGTAACACTGTGTTATAACACCATTAAGACACGAATATGACAATGCACATGGACATGATCGCTCCTAACAGCTCATACATTGCATGCTGCTTGCATGACTTTCAGTTATGATGGGAAAAGCAAACATGCAGTAACGATCTGCTGTTATAACAGACTTGATGCACCAGGGCCGCTGCCACCGTCGAAAAGTTTCCACTTCTGGCCACCACCATCGACGTTCTGGAATGCTCAATGAGTCCTTTTCATGACAATTCCAACAGATGCCTGTCACATGAAATCTGTTCCAGCCCAGAACGCCAACACCAGTATGCACCATGTTGACAGTATACCCAGAAGCTATACATTGGACCAGCTTCATCGTGAAGAGTCTGGATAATCCAATATAAGTGTACCGAATCAGAACCATCGGATAGATATGCAACAATGCGCAAAAAATGCAATACGCCAATGCACAATCAAGCTTAGCGCACAGGACAAGAGCCTAAGACACACCAAAAGCTGGTCCAACTCAGATCCAAGCAGATTCATGCAGCTGCAGTATGTCAAGCAGATCCATCTGCAGTATTTCTCAAAAGGCGCCCTTGTTTTACTGGGCAAGGGCCTCCAGCACGGTCACAGGAAGTGAACTTGAAAGAAGAATGATTGTTGGCAACAGGTACACCAATACTACTGGTGTAGTACAACCCAGATTGCTGACTGCAATCCACCTCTGCAAGTCATGCAGCACCTCTGCCACTTTACAGTGTACTATACCTCAAAGTTGTTGATTTATGATAAATCAACTTACAGTTTGCGTCTTTTTGTTGCATTTTATGCTCTCTGCAACACCAGCCACTCTCTGCAGTGCTCACTAACTTGAAATTTTTTATTATCCTTATTTTCACTTCTCTTCCCCCTGCCAACACTGCAGACTGCCTTTCTGACCTTTGATTAACAGAAAACATCAGGATATTTCCCTCTGCTGCAGCTGCACTTCTGCACCTTGTCATCACATTCACTCAAAGCCATGTAACACTGTTATAACCTAATTGTAACATACTGTGTAACATGCTGTGTAACATACCATGTAACACACAGTGTGATATGCTCAGCAATCTGAATCACCACCCAGATCAACACTCAGGTAGCTGGCAGCTGCCACTGTTTCTTTGAGGACTGTTTGGTTTGAACACAGGGCCTGCTCGCCGGTCAAAAAGTCAAAGGTCAAAGGTCTTTGACTGACCTGGTCTTTTTAGAGGAGTGAATTCTCCTGACAGCAAGACGCTCCTCTCAAACAGCAACACACCCACACACACACCCATTCCACATCTGACCTGGGCTGACAGCAGTATGCACAATCAGGAAAAAATGCCATAACAATGACAGATTAGCACCCATTGCTGGACAGAACACCACAGCACTGAACAGCCAGTGAAGGATGAGCCTCATAACTTTTTCTGAAGAAAAGGCAAGAGAGATAAGACATAACCAGAAACATTTCATGGTGCTAGGCACATAGTAGTAGGCACACGCCTCATGGTTGCGCTAGAGTGTCAAGCAACTTGTAGTAGCTGCTACAAGCTGCTGGACACTCTAGCCCAACCAGGAGGCATTTCAGAAGAGCCACAACGATGCCTTTTTTTGTCTGATTAAACCTTTTTTTCATTTTATGCAAGAGCATATGATTGCTCCCAGCACACATGCAATCAAACCACAGTCGTACCCGCTGCTTTGACCCTCCAAACCCAAGACGATGGTTTGGTTTGGCTGCTACAACACCACAGATAAGAAAAAGAGAGGGGAAAAAAGAGAGAGAGGTCTTACAGCAGCAATCTTCCACACAACTCTGCCCACTGGGCTGTAGCAGAGGAGGATGTCATGCTCAGCCAACCTCCACCGCTCTACAACCAACCAGCAATGCAACAGCACCAGCACCCAGCAATTCCTCATAGACAATGTACACAAGGGGCCCCGGGCCAATGGCACAGTTGCCATGGCTGAAGGGGTTCTTTTGAATATATAATATATTATGTAGTACCTTACTACATAATGTATGATATATATAATGTAGTACACAAGGCATAACAGGAGAAGCTGCCTCGCTCAACCTCCTTCCTTAATTTCCAGGCTGTAAGCTGATCTGCTGCAACCACCTCAGCAGCAGGTGCTACTGGCGCTGCTGCTACTGTGCTGCTATGACAATGACCGAAACTGCTGCAGCTGCTGTTTGCCGAATTCCTTACTGCAAAGCCCAGCGAATTTGTCCTCTCCATAGCAACACAGATGGAAGAAACCAAGAAAATAACAGCACTGGAGCTAAAAGGATTATCCAGAGACTGTACTCCATCAAATTGCTAAGACAGGACACTTTCTTCTTGCAAATGCAACCCCTCAACCAAATGCCAGTGCAAGTCCCAGATATACCCCAGACATACATACCAAAATACATTGTATTGGATATATATATATATATATATATATATATATACCAGAATTATGATATATATACCAGATACACAAAGCTAAAGTATGTGCATACCAGATAATCACCACAATGTGCTACCTGCAACAGCCAAGAAACTGTCAGCAGCACAAGAAACAAACTGCATCAGGAGCCACCACATGTTATTCACAGCCCTGGACATTGTCATATAACATGTTATATGACCCCCCCCCCCATCCCACACCAGACACCTCAAAAGGGTTTTTATTATCTCTCTTACGGACAAGAAAAGATGACAAAGGAGATGCAGTGCATGATGCTCAGAATGCTGCTGCCGCCTCTGCTGCCGCCTCTGCTGCCGCCTCTGCTGCTGCTGCTGCTGCTGCTGCTGCTGTCCATCAGCACATCCTGTAAATGTGAGCAGTCAATACGTGCCCAAATACAACATATCAAAGCCTTAATTACTGCCTCAAAGAAATTCCAGGAAACATTCACTCCTGCTGCTGCTGCTGCTGCTGCTCCTACCCACCCCTGCCCGATGCATCGCTGCTGCTGCTGCTGCTGCCAGACGCAGGTCTACTGGTACCAAGCACCCCCTCCCCCTCCACACACACACACACACACAGAGACAGCACATGCTCTTCTTACTGCTGTTGATTGGTCATGTTTGGCAGCAGCTGCAGCATGGCCAATTCCTCATGCACTGAGTGAAGGTTTGCTTGCATCTGCTGCAGCGCCCGCAACTGCAGCACCTTGGCCTGAAATTCCCCAGAAGCATTAAAATTACCAGAAACACCACCCACAGGAGCCTTATAACTGTTATTTCCTGTTAAGCTTGGGGCATGCCCACACGCAAAACCCTCAAGCGCCTGCTGCTGCTGCTGCCATGCTGATGATCTTTGATCAATCAATCTTTGATCTGCAGTGATCATCTGATCCAAGGGCCCAGAGGGATATCTGACTGCTGCTGCTGCTGCTGCTGCTGCCAAGCGGCCAGAATCCGAATACCTCAGCTGCATGGCCTCCGCCGCCGCCTCCGCCGCCGCTGCTGCTGCTGCTGCTGCTGGGTTGTGTATGTAGCCAGCCTGATGATGTTCTGGTCCCCCAAAATCTTCACCTTCAGTCATTTGACCACCCCAAGGACTCAAGCTCTCATAATACAGCTCATAATCACCACCAGCAGCAGCAGCAGCAGCAGCAGCAGTTGTGGACCTGGGTTTGTGACTGCTGCCAGGCGTGTAGTGGCCAGCAGCAGCAGCGGCGGCGGCGGCAGCAGCAGCAGTACGGTACGCGCTATTGTTATATCCCTCCTGTTCAGACTCTTCAACTTCCTCTTCTCCTTCTGCAATACTGGAATAGTCTGTCATATCCTGCGACCCAAAAGCGCTGCCAGCAGCAGCAGCTTCAAGTGATGCCATCGCTGCCAGTGCCTTGTTCATGGCCATCTCATGCTTTGCTGCCGCCGCATCACAGGCAGCAGCAGCAGCGCTGCCGGCAGCAGCAGCAGCACGAGACGCCGCGAGCTTTTCACCGAGCAGGTGCAACTGCTGGACCTCTGCTCGGATTGATGCGAGTGCTGCTGCTGCTGCCAGGCGCTCCTGCTGCTGCTGCTGCACGGATGTTGCCACTGAGGGAGATGGTGTTGAGAAAGAGAAGCTGCTCTGATGCACCAGCAACTGCTGTGGCTGCTGCTGATTGTAATGGTAATGCGATGCAGCAGCAGCAGCAGCAGCATACTGCTGCTGATCATGATCAAAGCCACCCTGCTGCTGCTGCTGCTGCTTGTGTGTAGCAACACTGCTGCCACTGCAGCTGCTGCTGCCGCTGCCAGTGCGCCCATACAGCACCCCTGGAAAACCTGTAGTACTATGACAATCCCCTGCCTTGTGCCCAAACTCTGTTATCCTTGATAATGACGCTTCAGCAAGTCGACCAGACGGACCGCGCTGTAGATCCATTGACGATTGTCGGACTGTCTGTGCGTCGTAAGAAGGCCGACGGCGTCTGTCGGACATCGGACGGCCATGCAGATCGAATGAAAGTCGACCAGAGTGAAAGACATCCAGCAACGACGACGACGTCAACGCCGGCTGCTGCTGCTGCTGTCGACCATGTAGGTCCAGTGACTGGCGCCCACTTCTGAAAGCAGATGCACTCATGGTTGTGTACCGCTGCTGCAGGAGCTGCTGCTGCTGCTGCTGAGGTATGCTGCTGGTGCTGCCGGCGCGCTGGTACAGCAGGGACTGCTGAACAGCAGCAGCAGCAGCGGCGGCGGCGGCGGCGGCGGCGGCAGCGGTGGTGTGCTGATCCCGAGTTGCGGCTGGTATGTCCAGTGATGGCCGATCAAGGGATGAGCGGCGTACGCGCTGCTGCTGCTGCTGCTGCCAAGGTCCGGCTTCTGGGTATGCTTGCATGCTTCTGCGACCGGTTGGAACCCGACTCATTTTGCTGTTGCTGCTGCTGCTGCTGCTGCTACCGTTGTTATTAAAGGTATCCAGGCTTGGTCTTTGCCCTGGATGGAACCCTGCTGCTGCCGCTGCTGCTGCTGCATAGTCTGCTGCACCAGGACCTGCTGCTGCTGTGTGTGAGTAGATAGGTAGTGCTGTGTGCACCTGTGCAGTGTGCTCAGAAGAGGCCTGGCGTTGCATCATTGCTGCTGCCATGCTGTTGCCGCTGCTGCCAGCAGGGGGAGGGACCCTGCTGGCTGCTGCTGCTGCTGCTGCTGCTGGAGCAAAAAGGGAACTGTGAGCCCAGTTTACATTGGGTGGTGCTGAAGGGGGCCCAGAATTGTGTATTGTACTAGATGCAGCAGCATCAATGCTGTACCGCCCACGTGCTGCAGCAAGTGCACGTGCTGCTGCTGCTGCTGAAGCAGGGTCGAGGCTCTGACGCCTGCTAACAGCGGCTGAGAGGGCCGCAGCCGCTGCTGCTGCATCGTCCATGGTTTTTTGCGCCCGAAGTGCCAGTGCAGCTATGTCTATGCTGGCCCTGCTACGTGGCTTTGAGGATACGCCTGCTGCTGCTGATTGTTGATAGAAAGGGACGGTTGAGTGGCTGTGCCTGCGGTCCATGCAGCTGCTTTGCTGCTGTAGCTGCTCTAGAGAGTCAAAGCTGGCGCTGCGGCGCTTGAGACACCCCTCGCCGGCATTGTCCTGCTGCAGCTGCTGTATGGAATAAGACATCTCGCTGCGCATTGCGCACTCGAGGTCAACGTCGAAGCTCTGCGTGTGGTGATGCTGGTTGTGCTGCTGCATAGCCGATGTCGTCCAATGCATGTGGGTGGCACCAGCTGTGTTGTTGCTAACTGATGGATGCAACCAGCTGCTGCTTGCAGCTGTCATCTGACAGTACTACCTGTTCTGAACACTGCAAACAGTGCGTAGTGATGGCGCACGGCGACCAAGCAGTGAGAGCGTCTGCCGTTTGTGCTTATGCTGCCAAACCAGATCCCAGAATGCACTGCAAAGACAAAACAAGTCCAAATGCGTGCTTGTCGGCCCTCCTATGGAAGTCAGGAACCGAGTGCGCAAGCTTCTGCGTTCGGCGAACAACTCCTGCCAGAGCTGTTCTGGCGGCAAATCAGACTGCAGATGGTAAAAGCAGACCTTCAGCTAAGTTGCACGATGACGAAAGTCTTTTTTCTGGTAGTGAATGAGCGGCAGGTGACATGTTGTCTAGTGATGCTCACTGCCACCTTCATCATCAAAATTACCACGAAGAAGACATATTCGGTGCAGTTTTGAGTCATAAACGAAGGTACCCTCACCTGCTGGAACAGGCTTCAGCTGGATGCGCTGCAATGCCCTTTTTGCACAACAATCCTCCTCGATACTGTTGTCCGCGCCTGTCGTGCATCCATGAACAACAGTGTGAACCTGGATTGAGCGCATGGTGCACCAGTGCCAGACGACTGTCATGAACCCGCTGTTCTGCAGGCGTTTAAAAGGTTGATGTGGTGCACAGATGCCGATACGCCTGGATAGTCCATGTCAAACAACATTACACTTGACACGCGTGCAGCTGTTGAGCTACACAGCTAAGATGGTCAGAGTTCCGCCTTGCTCGCGCCGCTGCAGCTGCATGTACCTGGTTTGACTGCTACTCCTGGGCAGCGTGTGTTGGGGTCAACGTTGGCAGCGTTGTGAAAGTACAATGGGTAATCTGTGCAGACTTCTTAATAGAGGCAGCCTGCAGTGTAGTGATCTTTGGCGGGAAAGGGTAATCAACTGAAGGTAACTACTGTGCCAGCAACACAAGGGCCTTGCGGCCGGAAAGGGTAACTTTCCTTCCAGCAAAACCAGCGTCAGCTCCTAGGCCTTATACAGCTGATGCAGGAGCTCTGTATCATCACCCATGCTGGCTTTAGGCCAAGGTCCTGGTTGTGTTTTTCATTTACTTGGCAGGGGCTGCTTGGCTGAAGAGCAACCAATTGTTACCGTAACAGAGGTAGAGCCTACCTCTCCTGTGCTACTGACGCATATGCATTGCCATAGTATGCGTACTCAACGTTGTTCCAACGTGAGACGTCGTAAAGTCAACTCACTGCCACCACCTTGGAGATCTCCGCAATAGCCTGGCTGTGTATATAACAATAATAACTGATACCATCAGCCATAGCATTTACTGCCATCGGCCTCGCGCACGATGTTTCAAAGGGCGGATTGTACAATCCATTAATACCATCCTCTTATACGACAAGGGTAAACCTGGCTGTGTATGTGACACCATAGCGACAGCCATATGTTGCATCAAACAAATCAGTTTAAACCGAAATATACAAGACTCTTTTTCTAAGAAAAACACAAATGACTCTGCGCAAACTTCATAGCAAGGCAAGCTTGCCGCTGCGGCTGAGCAGTGTTTAGTTACCAACAGGGTTCAAAGACCTCAAGACCTCAGGTTCAGGCTCAACTGCCTCAGGCTCAGGCTCAGGTCGAGGCTGAACTGCACACTGAGTGCTACCGTCACACATTGAGTTGGGACTCCACAACACTGATTCATTCCCCCATGAGCGACTCTGTTGGCTCCTCCGGGGTGCCCCTCTGAGGCCAGGTTGTAAGGTATGGTATGGTATGGTATGGTATGGTATGGTATGGTATGGTATGGTATGGTATGGTATGGTATGGTATGGTATGGTATGGTATGGTATGGTATGGTATGGTATGGTATGGTA
>JABEVS010000449.1:0-52329 GCA_018290735.1 Coelastrella sp. MACC-549
CCTATGACTGCAGAGTCATGTGGTTAGACATGACGGGGCGTGGTTTGGCAGGTTGCCACGTTCTTCTGCCATGACCTTTTTGGGCTTCCTGAGGTTGGCGTGATCCGTCCGTGTAATCTCTGGCCTTCAGAAAAAAAAAGTGTGATTCATTGATTGGGTGGCTGCAGCCGGACCCTGTGAGCAAGCTGGCCTTGCAAGCTTTATGCCGTCCTATGACTGCAGAGTCATGTGGTTTGACATGACGGGGCGTGGTTTGGCAGGTTGCCACGTTCTTCTGCCATGACCTTTTTGGGCTTTCTGAGGTTGGCGTGATCCGTCCGTGTAATCTCTGTCCTTAAAAAAAAAAACTAGATGTTTTTTTAAAGCACAACTAGATGTTTCCTCAGGGCAGTGACTGCTGGTGGCCCTGAACCAACTGCAACAGCCAGGGTCACCTCAGTAGCAGCAGCATGCACGCCAGTTGTTTCTTGCTGCACTAGCAGCTGAACCTAGCATTGATGCTAGGTGGCCAATATTGGCCACCGCCGGCCGTGCTCCCGGCGCAGGCAATGACGAACCCGGACGCCCTCGCCGGCTTCTGTGGGCCCGGATGTTTTCCTATTTCTCCTAAGGGTCCGGGGGTGCACTGAACCCCAGACACCGAGGAGGACACCCGGCAGTGACATGCACAGCAGGAGAAGCAACCGCCACAACGACAGCCACCGTCACACCAAGAGCAGCAGCAGCAGCAGCAGCAGCAGGTGTAGAGAGAGGAGGAAACCAGCTCCGGGCACCCTGCTGCATATTTTCTGCTTGCTTCCCGAAATGTTTCTGCAGGTTGCCGGCAGCAGGGTTTGCAGTTGCACGAGCGCCAATACCCCTTCCGGCCTGCTGCTGCAGTTGGGCAGCAAGGGCTCCAACGTAGGCGGACAGCAATAGCAGCTCGGCAGCATGCAGCGAGGCCAACAGCTGGCACGCAATCGCCAACAGGGACAAGGCAGACAGCTGCAGCAACAACAGTTCAGCCAACAGCAGCTGCCATAGCCAACCAGAGTGCAGAGATGTTAACTCTGTACCTTGTGGGTGACTGGCCGTCAGTGCGTGTGAACGACAAAGTTCAGGGTTCAGGGTTTACAGGACTGGCCTGCTAAAACTATTGCCAGACCTTTTTTTTTTTTTTTTTTTAAAGGCCAGAGATTACACGGACGGATCACGCCAACCTCAGGAAGCCCAAAAAGGTCATGGCAGAAGAGCGTGGCAACCTGCCAAACCACGCCCCGTCATGTTTAACCACATGACTCTGCCAGACCTTCAAAGCCAAGACACAACATCCCTCAGCAGCGACTCATTTATTAGACGTTGCTTAAACCAACAAGCTATCAAGCTATCGTGTGGCACTGCTACCGACTGCTACCTGCTCATGTTGCTTTTGATTCCACTGCTTGCCACTAGATACTGCCAAGTTGCTGTTGCAGCCTGTGTGTCCCGTGGCACTGTCTTCACTGATGACAGCAACGAGGCTGCTGTTAGCCTGTTCTGCTTTGGTTGCAAGCGGCTGCTGCTGTTCACTGCCTCGTCTCAATTTGCTTTTTTTACGCTTCTTTTTTCCTCCCACAGCCGCGAGTCCCTTGAACAAGTGGGGTTGTTGCTGTTGCATTTCTTGAACAAGCTCTGGAGGAATGTTGTCTTCAGGCTCCCAAGACATCTGAGAAGCATCAATTGACCAGAGCAGTGTGAGCGCACATGATCACATGCACAAGCCTTCATCCAATGACATAAATACATATCATTGTTACGCAATAGGTGTGTCCCCGTCGAGCGAAGAACGCATTGTTGGTTTTCAACAGCTGCCATTATGCATGGCCTTGAGACAGTAACTCACCGGCGACCCATCAGCCCATTGAACCAGGTACTCGCGTGCTGTGCCCCATTGTTGTACATCCAACAGTGCCGCCACAGGTGCCCGCTCCAGGCCCTTCAACCAGTCTTCTGTAAGGTCGGGGGCGAGGAGGGACTCATGAACCCACTCATCAGGGGTGTCATCCTGGTCAACCAAGCCATACAGCCAGCATTCAAAAGAATAGCCCAATACCCTGCCGAGGCTGTGCATGCTGATATGCAGCCAGCTGACGTAATTGTTGGCAAATGTCAGATCTTCAAACAACCCCACCTGACCCTGCTGCGCTGGCACTCCTTGGAACAGCAGATATTGCACCCTTGTGTGCCTCACCTTGTACTGCACCAAGTACTCTTTCCCTTGTCCCTCTAACGCTGTTCGTGAATCAAGAATGCAGCTGGGTTCCACCTCTTCATACAACCTGAAAAGAAGACAACAGATAAAAGCAGCTCAGGCCGCTGGCCAGCAGCATGGCTTTCCTCCTTTGTGGCCACCGCTGGCTGGCATGCAAGCACAGCAGCTGCAGCAACAGCCAGCTACCGGTTGCAGACACACAAGCAGTGCAATTGACGGTGTGCAATGGGAGTCTAATGCTCAGACTATGCAAGCAGCAGGAGACACTTCAAGGCTGTGTGTTGCATCATACCTGGTGGGGCAACTATACTTGCACCCCAAAGTACTTTCATCTTCTAGCAAGTTGAGAACTCGTGGTTGTAATTCGCCACATGACAATTTCCGCTGAGCACACTTAGGCTGCTGCATGGCAAGCCAGTACTGATGCAATCTACATGAACGGCATGAAAGAGCAGTTGCTGAAGCCATCTACTTGTCTGCTGGAGCAAAGGTGCTGAGTGTCGGCCCCGCAACTGGCTCACACCTGTCTGTCAGGACACCTGCGACCTGCTCCAGCGCCATGATTCTCTGCAATGCTGCTACACTGGGCGGCATACTCTTGCGCAGATTGTCAACAAGTAGCACCACATCCCTGCCCTGCTTGTCCTTGATCAGCGGGTCAGCACCGGCCTCCAGCAGGGCAGCCATGGCACCTGTCTGCATATACCCGCACGCCATGTGCAAAGGAGTGTAACCTGTGCATGCAAAGGCACATCAGCCACAACAGCATGAAAGCAAGGCATCGGCAGATACAGCAGGGGGAGGCTGTGATTGTCAAAGGGGACCTCAGAGCCTTGACATCTCAAGAACCTGGCCAGCACACATACTAGCACCCTGCCTGCAAGTCAACCACAACACCCTGACATGTTTGCATCCATTCCTTGCACTCGGTTATGCTGCTGATCACTGCCAAGATTCTTCCTGCTCCTGCCACCATTCAGGAGTGCAGGCTGCCACTCACCCTCCCTGTCCTGCAGGTTGAGGTCTGCCCCAGCATCAACCAGCAGCTTCACACACTTTACATTGCCTATGGCTGACACGAAATGAAGCGCGCTGCACACACACAGCCAACACAGGAAACCAGCATAACAGAGCAGATTAGCACAGCTACACCCTTCTGCTCATATCTTCTGATGCCAGGCCAGAAGCATTGCCACTCTCAGTGTAAACTTTGCGAGACTGGCGCTGCCAGCTATGCACTCAGTCAGTTATGCAGGCGCACATATTGTGAGTATGCAGAGTTTCCAATCTGAGCTCACCTGCGCCTGTTTTCATCCACCACCTGACTCAGTATTGATTTGCTGTATCTGAGTATTGCTGTCATGAACTCAACATCACCCTACAACACAGCCAGCAAGCATCTCAGCGACCAAGCAGTGCAAGCCAGACTCCACAACACTCCCAACTGCCTGTGCTGCTGTGCATCCTGCTGCCGCTCTAGACCATTGCACTGTCATTGAGTTGACAAAGATCCACCCACTGGTAACCTTTGCTTCTTACTTTCTTGGCTGCTGCCCACCAGCGCTCATCAAAGTCACGGATGAGGTCCGGGGAGAGATTGCTAGCGAGCTCCCTGCATACCAGTGAAAGGTATGTAAGCAGGAGATGAGCTGCACAGCATCTGTGTGATAATATTGGATTATGCTGAATTAGATAAACTACGGCATATATGCTGCAAAGGCACAGGGTGGGATATTGTCATTCATCACATGAAACGGTGTGGACAGCAGCTCTGCAGTGGACAGCAGCTGCAGCTGCTCTGTTGAGGTTCCTTACCATGTGTCAGAGCTGCCATCCTTCCAGCGCACACGATACTCAACAGTTGGCTCTTCTCCGTCCAGATTGGCACGAACCCCGCGCAGCTCCTCTACCTCATGTATGCCAATGTCACTGCTGTCTGCACTACTGTTGCTGCTGCCAGAGGACGACTGAACACCCTCGGTCGCATGCGTTCGGCAAAATGACCTTATGTGCCGTACATGGAAAGCTTTGCAGCTCGATCGTGCTGGAAGGATGCATGCAGGCGGTCGTGAAGCAAGCAAACGGGACCAGTGGAGAGAGTTCCGCTGACTGTGAAGTCTGCAATTGACGACTGTATCAGATATATTTCCAATCAAAGCCATTACTTTTCTGTAGTGGTGTAGAGCAGGTCTTCAGCTAGCAGGACAACATCCGATTCGTCTGTGAAATCCTCTAGTCCCTGTAGAGTGCTTAATGATGCAGCACGAGGTAGCAGAAGCGTGTGAAGAATAGATTGTTGGTTGCAGCAGTGCCCAAATCTCTCAGTTCTTGGAGGATCTCATACTCTGTAGTCGAAATAACATCGTTTGGGCGGGGCGCTTGGAATGACAGCATAACAAACTTCGATGTATATGATCAGCAGTGCGAAGCTTTATATGGCAGACGATAACCTCTGCAGGTGCCAGGCGAGCCTCATGTACTGCTGCACTCAACCTATTATAGTTTTTAACGCGAACCGAACAGAAAACAGGCATTGAACAGTAGTTTTCCGAGCTTGGTGCCATACACACATCATGCTTGAAGGTTCTCTATACAACGTATGCGTGTACAACGCATCACTAAGCATTTGCCATTGCATCTCATTTTGTTGCATGACACAGTTTCTTGGCAAAAATACATTGAATGACGTCCCTTCAGTTCTTGAGCGCTTTCTGTTGCCAGCTTCTCATGTATGGCTCCAACAGATGTTTGAGAATGGTGCGTGGCAGACAAAAGAGCATACACAGATTCTCTTTTACATGCAGCTTGCAACACCATCATCAAACTGACGCGCCTCAAGAGGCCTGAGCTTCTCACCATGCAGTGCACTCAACGTCCTGATCCCTCAGCCCCGCCTGCTAGCTTGACAGAGCAACACAGCATTAGCAGGTGCCGATGCCAACACCAATCTGTGGGTGGGGTTTTGACCCTCATGTGCCCTGTTCAAAACTGACCAAGCGATTGGCTCACAGGGTCCTCATAATATATGAGCCTCATATGCATGCAGCATACCAGTGGTACCCTTCACCTCGTTATGTAATGATTGTGGATCTCAATTGAACAGTTTTTTTCATTTAGTCCTGCATAGGGGGAATGCATGGTTGGTTGCTAAACCTAACCTCCCTATTGTCATTTCAGCAGTTCTCACAACAACCCATAATCCATGCAAATCCAGGGACTGATGTAACACAGAACCAGACACTCTGGGCCAAGTACACCATCAGCAGGGCACTGCTGCGAAAGTCAAGTCAACAGCAGTGAAGTCCAGAAGACATACCAGACACCACGGTGCCAGTATGATTGTGGACAGGCATGGGTCCAACTCAGAAACCATCCCCAGACAGTGACAATAATCCATGGCTCCATCAGCAGCAGAACAACAAAGCCCAGCAGATACTATCACAGTACTGGAGTGAGCAGGTGCCATCACTGACCTCAGCTTGCTGTTGTCCTTACCCAGCTTGCATCAGCGCACGATAAGGTACCACAGCTCTGCTGTGAACCCAAGTATAGTGAGGCACTGCGGCGTCAGCACCAGCCAGGGCCGATGTCCAATCTTGCGTGTCGCAAGCAGGCTGAAAAACGCTCCAGCCAGCAGTGTGCTGCCCTGCATTGGCGCAAGCAACACATCACAGTCAAACAGCCTGTGCAAGCTGTTGAATAAGCGACAAAAGGTCATGGCATCCAACAAGCGTCAATTGACAATGCAAAACAGTGGTGGAAAAGTGGCTTATTTATGTGTATATGAGTGCATGTGAAGAGCAGGACCAAAGCCAGGTTGCAAAGGCTTTTCACTGCCTCAGATAAGAACTCTGCTTTTGTGCGCTCACCCTCCAGATGCTGTCACTCACCTGCAGGAAATCTGTTACTGCAGGGTCTGCTGCCAGTACTGGTAGGCTACCGCCCTCCAGGCCAAAGGTGGCTGCTGTCACCGGCAGTATGTTGCCAGCCTCCTCAAGGAACTGCTTCAGGTAGTGAGCCAGCGTGGCTCCCCATACCAGAGGCAAATAGCCATAACTCAGGTTGAGGAAGGGAGTGATAGAAGCAGGAGAAGCAGCTCCAGTGACAACAGGAGCATCAGCGCCCAGCACTGCAGGAGGTGTGCTTGCGGTGTTGTTGCCGGCAAAAGCCAGCCTCATGAGCGTGTCTGAACCCCATGCAATCAATCCGGGCACAGCCATCACTCCCACTGAAGCCAGGATGTGTGCACCCTTGTCCGCCACCAGGCCAGGCTCGACACCAAATTGAGCTTCAAGCTCGGGCAACCTGACAGGTGGTACATGCGTAGAATCACTTGAGCACCCACCCTGGAGTGGCACATGCAATGGCAAGCACTGTTGGCCCACTTGCAGCTGGATCAAACCGCAAATGTGAACCCCACGAACCTGCAGCTGTGAGGCTAAAGGGTCACAGACAGCGCTGTAGTGGCTGAGAGATGGATATCAACTGAATTCCCACCTGTGCAGGTACACTGCTCCCAGCAGCATGAACTGCAGCATGACCTCATACCAAGTTGCCTTGTGTCCTGCCCAAAGGTCCACACCTGGCAGCCGCAGGCGCACCTCAATTGACCTGTGCGGACACGCCTTCAGGCACGTCATGCACAATACACACTGCAGCAGCAGAAGCACAGCAGCAGCAGCCAATGCACATCACCGCAGACCTGGCACTGATCACAGCTGCACATGTGGTAATTGGAGGTATGCGATAGGCCACCAGAAGAAGCCAAATAGATTAGTTGATAGCAGCGTGCATGATCATGCACTGCTGTCGGCATAGGGCCGACATTTTTCAAGGCAATGCTGGTTTGTTGAGGTGAAGGACACCCACTACACTGTGCTACAAAAACTCTCCCTTGGTGCATGTGACACTTGCTCTCACATTTCTGTTGTCTGTCAGTTGGGCAGGGTGGCTGTAGACGGGGCAGCCAAGCGTCGCCTGGCCCTCAGGTGGCTCCTCAGGACCCCCCTGCACAACACCAAACACAGCTTCAGCACAGCGCAGCAGGGGGTTCAGCCAGACAGTACTTATGTAAGCCTGTCTGCTTTGCAGACATGACACAAATGGCTTGAAGGCATTTCAACGTCTGCCCGTCACTTCCTGAGCCGCCGCACCTACTCATGGTTTTACCTTGTAGCAGTGATATGTGCTGCATGTGCCACTGCAGACACCTTGACGTGCTCTCAACTCAGTCATGGACAGCTTGGCAAAGAGGCCATTCATACCTCCAATGGGACACAGGTACCTGGAGCAAAACACCACACACACTGGCAGGAAGTAATCGCATCGCTGCTTGCAGACACCATGCGTTCCCAACCCCTGTGGTAATCGACCAGCATAGAGTTACAAGCAAGGTGCTGGACCTTGTTGTGCGCAAAGTCCCTGTACCTGCTTCATACCCTCCTGGCTTGGAATCTGAGCAGCCCACCTGCACCAGAGCCTTCTTTCAAAGAATGCTGAACAGACAACGGCTCCTCCGGTGATGAGCAGCAGCAGCCAGCTGCTGAGGTAGGCTGTGTCTTGCAGGTCCCAGACCTCCTCCCACACAAGAATAGCAGCAAACAGACCAAACAGGAACCAACCACCCCAGCGCTCCACTGCACACAACACCAGCAGTACACAATCAGAAGTTGGGCAGAAGCCGTAATGTTGCATTGGCTGCTGCAGCGCACTCTGGTTGAGCCTCAACCAGACACAGCTGACATGATCGCTGCACAGCATTACCAATTTCAGGAAGCCGATTCAGGTCGTTGGTAGCTGGTGCCACAGCAGTCTGACTCCATTGCAGAACTCACACTCTTCTCTTGGCCACTTCCTCAGCACCACACCAGTTGCCTGCCGCCACCTCTGAACCACCTGACCACACATGCACACACACACATGTGCATACACACACACACATGTCAGCAGTGTCAGCTCACCCCCCTGCCTGTTCCACCACCTCAGGTCACGTGCCTGCAGCATTACACGCACGATACGCCCACTGCTCAACACTAGCTGCAAGGCAAGGCAGGATGCCATTCTGCTGACACCCAGAGCCCGTTTCAGGCTATGTGGTCTTGCAGCAGTCCTCACTCACCTCACCATAGATCATGAATGGGCAGATTGAGCACCTGTGCATACACACACAGGCAGCACATCAGGGCAGGAGGAGCCGCCAGGGAAACAGCTGGTGTGTGACAAGGGGGATCAGTGCATGACGCCTGCTCCTTGCTCCTCAAGACACACAGCACCACTCACCAGATGCGCCCAAGGAATGGGTATATAACAAAGATCAACGGCCACCAGTAGTTCCAAAACAGGCTGAGGCAGAAGTTGTGAGCGCGATCCTGCAGCATGAAGTCATCAGTGCTGAGCGAGTGGAGATATGGCCCTTCAGAAGCAGTGCACAATGGTGAGGGCAGGTAGGTGACAGAAGACTTGCAATGCATTTACACCCAACTTCCAAGGTCGCAAATACAACTAGTGGATTGCACCCCCATTGTAGATGGCAAGGTTACAGGACCTTTAAATCCACACTGTGCACCAAGCATGACTGGGCACAGTGTGACCTCGTTAGTCCTACCTGAGGTCCAATAAATAGCAGTGCGACCACCACTGCAAAGATGGGCTTGACAACCTTGTGGTTGATGACTTCCGGAAAAATGTCACTGCGAAGGAACTGAGAGCAGCAGGAAGCAAGTGGTCAGCTCCTGATGTGCTTGAGCCAGCATGTATCAACAGGTGTGGTAACTGCCCTGCACAGCAGCTGTTGGCCACCTGGGCCCTGAGCCGTCCTGCACTGTCAGCAGTCGCACCTGCTTACCTGTCGAAGTAGTGGGAGTGAACTGAGCATGTTCCACTTGAATCTGTCCTTACTCTGTGCTGCAAACCAGAACACGTCCTTGTCCAAGGCCAGGCTGCCAGTTGTACTGCGGCTGATGCCCGTGTAGCGTAACTTTTCTGCTGCCTGCTGTTCCGCTGTGCCTCGCCCTGCCTCTAACACCTTGTCTTCTTCAACCACCGAGGAGGCCTGCACAGCAGCTCGCTCTACAACAGACTCCAACTCCTAGCAGCAGCAGCAGCAGCAGCAATACAGGCAGAACAGCCCTGGGAGGGATGACTGAGCAGCACAAGTGAACCACTCACTAGCTTGCAATGCACAGACCTCATAATCCTTGTCATGTTTAAAGTTGTCAGGCTGGGCGCTGCTCACATTGATATTGTTTGGAAACGTATAAGTTGCCAGTTGCCTCTCTGCCTCCGGTGTGAGCGTTAGCTTTACTCCATTCCTTTTGCTGATGATTTTCATGAAGTAGCGCTCCAGGTCAATGATGTCAGCAGGACGCACACGCAGTGGAGGTACCTGGGCACCATTTGGGAACAACAAGTGTGGACATCTCAACAAGCACCACCAGTCCAGCTGCAGTGGTGGCGGTCACAGGACAGCATGTGGTTGAGCCTGCCCACCACACTCAATGCTGTCAGCCTGCATGTGACAGTGCAGCTGTGGCGCTCATGGCATATCAGCATTTGCTGCGTGACGCTTGTCCAGCATGTCAAGCAGTGCTTGCCTGTATGACTGTTGCCAGGCCGTCCAGGGCTGGGACCCGCTGTGATGCTGTCATGACGATGCGGCAGCTTGCCTGGCGTTCAGCCTGCGGAAAGTCAATGCTGCCAAGTGGCACAGGTGCAGGGGCGGGCTGGTACACGCCCGTCTCCAGCAATTCCCGCAGCTGAGGGAGCATGTGGGGGGCCTGCAGGAGCACCAGGACAGGCCAGGAGCCGGTGAGCCTGCCAGACAGACCAGGGACTGCCAGACAGACCACGGACTGGCAACAAGCAGCAGCCGGCTTGTCAGCAGGCCCTACAGCCCCAACACACTGCACTGCTGTATTTTGTCACTTGCAAACCTTGTTGGCTTGAATTCCGCACAAGGTGTCCTAATCATTCCCAGCCGCTTGGTCCTCTTACCGCTTTGTGCACGTTGTTGATGGCCAGTGTCCCGTCCCTGATCCAGTGCAGCAGCCCCTCCCGGCTGCCTCTGCCAAACAGCTCAGTCATGAAGGGGTCCATCTCAGTGCAGTCAACCTGGGGCCACACACAACACCAATGACTGCTGGACTTCACCGTTGAAGGCCACCCCTCTTTATCAACAGGACACTCAAGCAAGGAGCATACAGTGCAGTTAGTGGCTAATCATCACATTAGCGGCAGCGTCACTTCTACCAGCCAGTCTTCCACATATCCCGCCTGCAGCAGCGGGCGCATGCACAGCTGGCCGTGGTTTGTGAATGTTGTGCATGCCTCTGCCGCTTGGGGCCATTGCCTGTCACCTGCACCATGGGTTTGAGCCTGTCTGGTCCTCCAAAGTGCAGCAGTGCAGCGATATTTTCCTTGTTCAGGCCAGGTTCACCAAAGATCAACACAGAGCGCCGCTCAGGGTCTCGAGCAGCAGCAACAATCTGCAGGCACAGCGGTGCAGTAGAGCAAGAAGCATTGGCCAACATGAGGTGTTTGGCTGAGCTGTGCAGAGAGAGGCTGCTCATAAAACAGAAGGTGCAGACCATTGAACACTCCACCAGCTCTACAATTCCACCCAATTGATCTTCAGGTGTCAAGGGGTGATTGGACAGAAGAAAGAGCTAATAAGTGATCTCATCTGCCTGTGTGTTGTGATCGTCTTACCTGCCTGCGCAACCTGTCAGCATATCTGCTGTTCCCCACAATGCCGCGAACAGGTGTTGTGACCCTGTAGGGCTGCAGCGCCCGGTTGCGCCGCTCCTCACTCTGCATGCTGGCCTCCATCTGCTCGACCTTGCCGGCCATCTCCTGGCTCATCTTCAGGCCCAGCTCCAGCACAAAGTCGGGCCGCCGGGCAGCCAGTGCCAGCAGTGCAGAGGATGGCACCACCCAGAGGGTGCAATCACTGGTGGCCTTCACAGTGGTGTTGGTGGTCTGACCCAGCAGCAGCTCAATCAAGAAGAACGCAGCGCCAGGCCCAGCATCAATGGCGACTGGAGAAACAATGAGACAAGTTGGCAGGTGGAAATCTGGTTCAGTACCGCAAATGTGCAACTCTGGATGGCAACAAGGCCAGTTCCACAACTGATGAAAGAGGCACATGAAATCGGGCAAATCAGGCCATTTGACTTCTCCAGCATGCATGTGGAGGAGTGGTGAGTTTGTATCCACCCTTTACACATTGTAAGATGACCTCGCACGCTTGGTATGGGCTGTGCCCATTGCTGTGCTCACCTGGCATGTTGCTGCCTGTGACCTGCACACTTCCCTGCCTGACAACCACCAAGTCATCAGGCTGCGTGCCCTCACGACCAAGAATCTTGCCAGCAGACACAAACTCAACCTTCATCAGCTGCAGGTCAGCATTGAAATAGTCAGCTCTTACAGGTATGCCACAGGGCTGACTGGCGCTTATCTTCCCATGCTCCAGACTTCACATGTACATGTAGCTGCTAGAACCTTGCTCATCATGAGTAGTACTTGGTCTGCATCCTGAGGTCGCATGTAGCCCACCTCTGCTAAAAGGTTGACTGAGCTGCCACCCAACAGCTTGAATGGCAGATATTGGCGCAGCCAGGATGACACGACCTGCGGGGATTACCACGAGAATTTGCACAAACCAACACATGAGACTGTGCAGCAGGGTGACTTGTACCTGCAGTTTAAACTGCATAAATGCAGTAAGAGCACATAGTGTTATTTCTGCTGAGCATTCCTGCCAGTAGTACTGCCGTCACCTTTGGGTCCATGGTGTTGCCTGCATCACAGTGAATCACAGGGCTTGTAGCTTTGCCGGCACTGTTGCCCCTAGCAGACCCAGACACAGGCACACCATCTGCTGCGGCAGCGGCTGTACTGAATAACAACCGCTGCTTGCACTTCTGACCAAGGCCAAGCGCTTGGTGTGCGGCGCCAGCAATCACAGGCACAGCAGAACAGGAGGGGCTATGCAGCAGTGCTGCTTGGCGTGTACTCCTGGGTGTGCATGACCCATTGTGCCGGTTGAAAGCTTGCAATCTAATGTTAAGCATTCTCAATCGCTGTGAATTCAACACCTCGTAGGTCAGGGTTGCTGAGCATTGGCGTTCATTGTTGTGGATGATCCACAACAGCCAACCTCCATGATCACAGGTTTCTGGGCACAGAACTCAGCTTTGGAGAATCAGACGGTATAATATGTAGATGTTAAATAGCTGTCTATGCCTTTAAGCACAAGGGTGGGAAGAGAACACACACTCGGGACTCAGCATGCCAAGCGAAGCAAGATTTTGCCGGTGCAGAAAGAAGCCGGCCGATCACACCACAACAATCATCAACATGGTTGCAGTGACGACGACGATGACAGTGCAAGCCTTGGGTCTGTCATAAATGACTAACCCCCCGCGTCCACTGGCCAGCGTGGCCAGCTAGTATTGATGGGTTGTCTCAGAGCAGTGCGCCTACCCATCTGCTGCACTTACATGTTGTTTTTCTGCTTATGCCATGTCTTGTAAATCACCTGCTGCCATACATGAAATCTACTCCTGACAGCACTTGCTGTCACTGTGGCACGGAAAGCTTGAATGCAGACTATCATAAGGCATTTGCAGTGTGTGTGTGCAACCAGTGCAGAAAGTATGAGCCTCTTATCTCAAAGGTGCTCATTTTACTGTTCCTGCAGCTCACAATTCAGTTGCTGGGCTGCTGATTAAGAATGGTCTTCGCACTACAGACCAATGCCAAAACTCAATACCTACTGTCTGATGCCGACTTGAGCAAGCTAGGCACCTTGCAAAAACAAAACCCTCAGCACAAGGACTGGGCTCCAATGAAGATGTTTCTCTTGAGCCAGGTCAGCAACAAAACCTGCATGATCACTGCAGCAACCAGCCACAGCAGTGTTGTGACCAAGTAGTGCAAGTAGCAGCTGGCGAGGAGAGCCGCTGCAGTACAGCAGTTGTTCAAGGCATGAAAACAGGACCTTAAAAAATCAACCTATGTAATGGTCAAACAACAGGACACCCAAAAAAACACCTACTTGTGTGTCAAAACAGCAGGGCACCTACACCACACCTTCATAAATGACAAACAGCGCACTATTGTGCACAGGTTGAGTCTGTGGCTGTCGGCAAGTACGGCAGTCTTGATGCCATGTCACAGCAGAAGCAGCAAAAGGTGAAAGACAGGATAGAAGACAGAGCCAAGAAGCGCAAGGCTGCTGAGAGGAGCGGCCTGGCAGACACATCTTGCCGACAACAGCTGGCTGCTGTGCTGAATAGATACAGCCAAGATTTCCCTGCCCAGGAAGGTGAGCTCCTGAGTTGCTTACCTGAGCTGCTGGTGCTGTAGCTGCCTTGAACTTGCCTGGGTCATCCCCCGCAACAGGCGTGCTTAGCATGCCACTGATGATACAATCGAGGTGTGCTTGATGCAAAGTCCCTATTGACATTGTTGTGGCAGCTGCATGAAGCGGGCCACTTCACTGCTTGCCCATCAGTGCTGGATGTCCACCTGATCATGAACGTGTGTCGATCATGGGGTCCATGAACGTGTCAATCATGGGGTCCATGAACGTGTGTTGAGCTGTGCCTCTGTGACAGCTGTGCTTGTTCAGCACCTTCTGTGTGATGCAGGACAGCACCATCACACATTGCATGGGGCACTCGCATGTCAGTGAGTTGACACTCAACTTCAGCATTGAGCAGGTGTACAATCTGCAGCAATAGGTGCGTTCACTTGTGGCATCAGGGTTGTGTGGTGCCGTTGCGCCACCCTCACAGCACAGCATTGCTCCGCTGGTCTGCTGCACTCTCTTCCTTGCAGAGGACTTTGTGGACACCGCGGACGGCAGGCGTAAGAAGAGGTTTGAACCAGGGCTGGCAGCAGCGGATGTGGAGGAGATATGAACCATGAACTGGACTGCAGTGGTGTGATGGATGTCAGTGATCTCGGAACCAGACCACCTCTGGTTAAGCCCAATTGCTGGCAAATTGATAATAGCACTCCACAGGACTGCTGATGCGGCATGTCAGCAATAGCAGATAGCAACAACGGCAAAGCTCCGACGAGAACCACAGTTGGCTCATGCAATGTAGCGGCTACAATCATACGCTGATCATGCTTGGGGGAGGGGGGCAGCACCAGCAGCAGTGGCACCATCACCACTACTGTATCACCATTATGGTAATCACCACCACTCACTAGCAGAAGCGCTCTGCTTGCAAGGTACGATGTGAGCGGAAGGAGCTTTGAGGTGGGCCATCAGCATCTTGACCACGACGCAGTGCAGCATGGCCCAGTGGAAGCAGCATTTCTAGATTACTGCCGCAGTAATGCCAATTTGGAACTCCACTATGCCGTGCGAGACATATTAACGCACATTCTACATTGTAGTCCTAAAAACGTCTGCCTCGACCTGTTTGCATCAGCATCATCTTACTCTATGACGTTTCGGCAGTTTACCAGGCATATGGACCTCTGTACCGTGCAGCCCTGGCATCTACATCAAATGAAATTAGTAAACTCATCGGAAAAAAATTGACATTAGTGAACATGAGTTAGCAATACTGCCTATCGTGGGCACGGCTGACAGATAACTCGTCGGTGAAGCTGCGGTGACGCGACACTTGTGTAACTTTGAAACAGATTTAGCAGCTTCTGATTGTGCCAGTATTGAGTGCACAACGGTGGATGCTCGTGCCTTTGGGTCCGATGTGCGACTTTCGACAACGCGACGAAGCAGGAATAGTGCATTTCAACAGCGCCTGGATGCAGTCGTGCCTCTTAACTTTCGTCATATGCATAGTGGTCGCTGCTGGGAACCTGCGTTGAGGCGCTTGAGGTGGCAGGCTTAGGAGACACAATGAGCAGGGACCTTTTGAGCTACCAGGCATGGTCAAGCGGCGGGCTCATCCAGTGACAGAGTTCTGCATCAAAAACTAGAAGCAGGATGGCACCGGGACAGCCGCGCAGGTGCATTAATTCCGGAGCACTTATTTTCTTCAAAGCAGTAGAAGATACCCAGAAAACACACTCGGCCAAACGTTGTCGTGATGCGCCTTCACCAGCAGCATGGAGTAGTGTACAGCAAACCAGATTAGAGTCCCTGTCTGCTGGTATTAGTGCACCTGCTGGGCCACCAATCAAACGACATTGCAGTGCCTCCGACTCTGCTGCTACAGACAGGGTCAACCAACAACAGCCAGACCTTAGGGATTTTATTGAAAAATTGAAGCAGAAGAAGAAGCAACAAGAGCAACAGCACCAACAGCATCAGCAGGAGGGGCTCAGCACTGCGAGCATCCAGGACCAACTCAAGTTGGCACCTGGTTTACCATGCCTTGCCAGCAACAGCAGCAGCAGTGTTGCAAATCTGGCTCAACAGCAGTGCCCATCTGAGCTGTCCACAGGGCAACAGGCATTGGCGGTGCCAAACCAGGAGGTTGGGGTGGCTCACTCCATGCAGGGGCAGCTGCAGCACACGTCAGCACAGCCTGCTGCTGTCAAGCATGTGATGGATGCTCCCAATATCAGCACACCAATGGCAGTGGGATTAACACAGCAACAACCAGCAAATGTATTGCAGAAAGCAGTTGCTCCCCCACAACAGGTAAGGCAGCTTAGCAGCATATGGCAGCATACTCGTCAGGAGCAGGACCAGCAAGGTGCTGTGCGGCTTGCAGCTGATGGGCTGTTGCTTCAGCCACACACTGCTGGTGTGAGCGCACCGGGTGCTGTCAGCTGCAGTCCTGACCGCAGTGGTGACAGAGCCTCATGCTGTGAGGCGCAGGCAGCAGAGCAAGCACCGCAGCAGGTACCAGGTTCTGTGCCTGCGAGTGAGGGACAGGTCAGCATTGCAACCCCTGTGATCAGGGGCCAACAGCGGCAGGACGAACCATCTTCTGTCACTGCCAAGGCATCAGCCATGCCAGCAGTGAGCAGTGCTGTTGTATTGAATGATGGCAGTGCCATGTCTCAGCAGGTGCTAGCAGACAGTGACTTGGACGATGAGTGCCTTGTTATCCAGCGCAGACCAGGAGCACCAAAAGCTGCCGCGGCATTTGCAGTTCAGTCAAGTGATGACAGTGACAATGACAGTGACAGTGACAGTGACAGTGATGGTGAGTACACTGTGTTTCATCGTCGAGCAACAGTGCAACACAACAGCAGGCCAGCACAACCCACCTGGCCACTCAGGCAACAACAGCAACCAGGTCAGCAGCGCTTGGCAGTGGGCAGAAGTCATCGCACAAGCCGGCTGGAGCAGGGTGATGGCTCACGTGGTGGCGGCAGCAGAGGCAGGCGGCACACCCATGCTGCCCAAGCTGCCAACAGCAAGGAACCGCCAGAGATCACTGATAGGCATGCAGTGCAGCAAACCCGCCCAATTCATCAGCAGCAACAGCAGCAGATGAAAGTCAAGCAGTCACAAGCTGACAGCAGAACAGTCTCAACTGGATCCCGCATTGTCCAAGCAGCAGCAGCAGCAGCAGCAGTAGTGCTGGAGCCCCGTCGACCCTGCAGCTCACCATCTTCATCTGCCGTGGTGTTGACCGCTGAGGGCGTGGATCTATGTGCTGCTGTTGCTGCTGCTGGCGTGGCTGTGCTGCCCGCTGCTGCTGCTGCTGAGTTGCGTGGTGGTGCTGGTGGTGGTGTGGTGCCGGTTGACGTGCAGCAGTTCCACCTGGGTGATAAGATCACTGGGCGGGCCAAACTCTTCATCAAGGTGAGTAGTGGTGGGGGAATACCTGCACGCCGCGGCCATATCATGCTCTGCTGTCAGCACACACGGCCCCTGGTGGTGCTACATCTGATTGCAGCTGACCTGTTGCTGCTGCTGCCACTGCTCCTTGCAGCTCCCGGGCAGCAGTGAGTGGCAGAAGGTGTCCAAGAGCTGCCATGACTGTCAGGAACAGCATGTTGAGTACAAGTGCAGAGACAAGGGCTGCAAGGGAACATCCATCTGTAATGTGTGAGTGTGTTGACTTCTGCTGGGGTGTTGGGGAGGGGGGCGGGGCGTGCTGGTCAAGCACACTGCTTCTGATGTGTTGTTGTGTCAGTAGCCACCTGCATGGCCTCATGGTGAAAATCAGGCAAGACCACCGTGAGATGATTCTTGGCAGCCACCCCTGCATGTACTTGATGACAGGTACAATCACTGCCACTGCCACAGGCACCTGAGGCACGTCATCTCAGTTTAGGTCTCAGCCTGTGTGCTGCAGTACTGATACACACACATTGTTGTTGATGCTGCTGCTGATGATGATGATCAGGTGTCTTGTGAACCGCTATCACGGCCTCCGCAGCCTGGGAGACCTCCACGCCCGCTGTCCCCTGTGCAGGGGGGAGTGCACCTGCCGCAAGTGCTTGCGCAAAGCAGATCACGCAAGGCTGCTGCCATTGACGAGTTACTGCCAGCCGCAGCAGCGTGTGTTTGGGCTGTGTACACTCCTTGTGCTGGGCCCGCTGCTGGCAGCCTTCATGGACCAACAGAGTGCCGAGGTGAGCTGCAGCGCCTGCAGTCAACACCACAGGACCCCCATGTCACTGGCACAGTACAGACCTGGAAGCAAAAGCATCCTGCTGAGGGCAGGCACCAGGGGGCAGCACCTTTCAGCTGCCGGCCCTTTCACAATACTGACTCGCCCACTTGCCAAGCCAGCTGCCCATGCTGCTGCCCTGCGCTGTGCTGCATTGTGCTGTATGCAGTCCATTGCCTGGGGGTATACCGGGGGCATCAGGAGCGTCCCCTGTCAGCCGCTGTCTGTCGGGGTCCGTCTGCTGTGTGACAGGTGTGCCACGCAGGCAGTGGGGCTAGTGGCACACTGTGCCGCCTGCGGCTGGGACTGCTGCAGCAGCTGTGCATCAGTATTGAGGCGGCATTGCCAGCAGGCAGCAGGAGAGACCAGGCCAGTGCCTGTCACCTGCTGCAACCCAGCCTGCCCCTCTGTAGTTGGCCGGCTGTCATCACGGGCTGCTCGTGCTGCTGAGCAGCAATGTGTTGCTCGTGGTCAGCTGCAGAGTGTCCCTGGTGCTGCTGAGCTGAGCCTGCAGGCGGTGCTGCCAGCAGACATGCTGACAAGCCTGGACAAGCTGCAGCAGCTGGCTCAGGTGAGGCAGTGCGTGCTGCATCATATTGACACTGCCTGTAGACAGCCGCTGGCATCAGTTCCCTAACTGCGTGCCATGTGAACCTGCAGTGCGCAGAATGCTGCTGCTGCTGGCTGATCTCATGCATCCCTTGCACAGCAATGCCAGTGCAGGTGGCTTGTCCACGCTGTGGTGTCAAGACAGGCAGTGCAAGTGTCAATCATAGTTTGCTTGTCTTGCCTCACCGTGTCTGTGCAGGAGTACCGCACACCACGTGCGTTGCGTCTGAGCGACTGCCCTTTGTTGCCTCCCGGCGCTGCTGCTGGTGTGTGTGGCCTCCGAGGCCTGCCCCTCAGCCTGAAGCAGCTGCAGGCAGATGACTGGTGGAGGCACCTGCCAGCACACCTCATGGTGAGCACAACAAAGACCCGGGCTCTCCTGCTGGCGCAGGGTTCTTTGCGTGTGAGCAGGGGTTTGAAGATGCAACTTGCACGGTAGCCTATTGCACTGCTGGGTGCCACCACCAAGTGCAGCAGAGTCGGCCCTGTCTCCATCTAAAAGTGGCCTGATGACCGTGACACTCTGTGCTGCTGAGCTGCTCATTGCTGTCCAGGACCCCTGGCGGCGCCGTGTGACCAGCAGCAGCTGGATGTTCACGCCGCACATTCAAGACCTGGCAGGTGCGTCAGACATTCCTGGTGGAACCGCTGCTGCTGCTCAGCTGTCTCAGGTCTGGGGCCCTCGCTCCAGATGGCAGCAGCAGCAGTCCCACCTGGCTCTTGCGCTGTTCTGGGCCCGCTGGCAGCTTGGGGAGCCAATCCTTGTGAGAGGTGTCACGGTGAGCGGCGGACTTGGCTCTGTGCAGCAGCAGCACCCCAGCAACAGTCATGTGCCTTGCTCATGTACAGCCCACATGCGAATCACAGGGCAACCATTGAGGAACAGCGCTTGTGCCAACTGCAAGTATATCTCCAATTCCACCTCAGCAGACCTTCATCAGGGGTGCCTCAATGGTACCTATTTGCTGCCCCTGAGACACAGCTGCTGCTGGCAGGGTGAGGTCTGACTGCTGACCCCACTGTGTGCTGTGCAGGGCCGGCTGAGGTGGGACCCGGCGACCCTGCGCCGTGCAGTCAGGGACATCAGGGCTGAAAGAGCCAAGCAGAAGCAGAAGGCAACCGCCAGTGGCTGCAGCAGCAGCAATCCCTTGGGGAGTAAGCCTGGCAGGAAAGCCAGCAACAGCAGCAGCAGGGTGACTGAATGTTGCAATAGTGGCAGCGAGGAAGCAAGCCACAGCACTGATGATAAGACCAGCTCGGATGATTATGAAGACGATGAGGATGATGGGCGCCGTGTGTGTGTATTGGACTGTGAAAATTTCAGCAAGACAGACATCACAGAGCACGAGTTCTTCTTGGGGTGAGTGCTGATGGTCTGGGCATCTGTGCCACAGCAGCTCCCAATATCAGCATGATGCGTTGTCAGGCGGGGTCATGGTTGCAGCAGTAAAGCACCTGGGGCTGCCTAAGGCAGGGATGTCCAAGTGGCTGTGGTGTGTGTGCGTGTGTGATCGTGTGTAAATATACACAGCCCCGCTGTCGGTTTTACCACCCCTGACACTCACACCACCACCACCACCACACACACACAGGTACCATCAGGGTCACATGCTGGAGCGTGTGGGTGCTGATGGTGTGGCCCGTCGAGTGCCGGCCATGTTGAAGGTCAAGGACTGGCCGCCTAGAAGTCAACTGAAGGAAGAGATGCAGAGGCACTACCTGGTGGGATGCTCTTCTTGTGTTGGTCAATACTTCTGGGCATTACTTGCTGGCTACTTGGGTGCACCCTGCTTTCTGCCTGTCACTTCTCACAGTAACTGACCTGGGGTTTCCTAGGCATGAAGATGAGGCGACTCTGCTAAGGGATAGTGTGTTGGGCATGCAGCCGTTGAGTGCACTGCAGCCACTGTACTGCAAGGAGGAGTGCAACCCAAGCACCCCAGTAGGCAGCTTGCTCCCAGCAAGGCGGTTGGCATCAGTGCTTGTTTCGAACATGGTGGCTGCATGTGGTAAGCAGTGCAGGCCACTCCTTGATTGCTTCTTTGTGTGTTTGGTGGTCTGATGTGGTGTTGGCCCCAGGACTTCCTTGAGGCTCTGCCTGTCCGAGCCTACACTGACCCGCGGCTGGGCCACAGCTTGCTGAACCTGGCCTCAGCCCTGCGGCCCTCAGACAACCCCACAGACCTGGGGCCCAAGTGCTACGTGGCTTATGGCCGTGTGGCAGAGGCCAAGGGGGAAGGGGACAGCGTCACAAAGCTGCATGTGGACATGTCTGATGCCGTCAACCTGCTGCTGCACACAGACCCCGGGGTTGACCCCCAGGCTCAAGCAGCAGCAGCAGAGGCAGCAGCACGGCCTGGTGCAGTGCGTTGTGGGCAAACCCCAGCCAATAAGCCCAGGTGAGCTGATCAGGCGACACGACCAGCCCTGGTGTTTCAACAGTGTTCATAGAGCACTGCAGTCTGGCTCATCAACAACTATGCTGGGCCCGCCATGCAGTGGAAGTCAACGATTGAGCACAAGCACAGGCCGTTGGGAGAGCAACAGCCGGTCGCTGCAGTGACTGCATGTTCTGAGAAGGGCTGGTTGCTTCTTCTCAAGATGTGCAGGGCTCCTGGTGTCACACCTCAAACTCATGGCCTCTGCTTAATGCGTTATGCTGATCGGTTGTGTATGTGCTGCAGTTATGATGGTGCTGGTGCTGTCTGGGACATTTGTCCCCGAGGCCGAGCCACTCAGCAGCTGGCCAGTTTCCTAACAGAGCATGCAGGCGAATTCACACACCAGGGGCAGCCTGTTTGTGCTGAGGATGACCCACTGGTGAATATGAACCCCATATATACACAGAAGTTTATGCTGGTGGAGCATCATCGGCAGCAGCTGGCTGCTGAGCAGCAACTTGAGCTGTGGCACTTTGAGCAGCACCGGGGTGAGGCAGTCTTCATCCCAGGGGGCTGTCCACACCAAGTCAGAAACCTGCAAAGCTGTTGCAAGGTGAGCTGAATACTAAAGGATGGACACGCAATGAACAGTTCCAACCGCAGCGGTCCATGCAACCAAGCAAAGATTGCCAGTGGGCATCATCATACACCAGCGTGCGCATTCTGTCTTCATTCACAGTGCTTCATCTGTGATCCGTCTATATGAGATAATCAGGACCTCGGCCACGCCAAGAACCCATTACGCTTCCCAAAACATTCTGGCTGGTTCTGTGCAGATTGCTGTTGACTTTGTGTCCCCTGAGAGCCTGTCAGAAGCCATCAACAATCGTGAGCGCTTGCGCGCTGCTGAGCTGACACTGGAGCAGGAGCTGGGCCTGGGCCCTGGTGACCGGGACTACCAGGAAAAGTTGCAGAGCCAACTGATGCTGCTGAGGGGGGCTCTCAAGGCATCTGAGCTAATGGGGTCAACCGCAGCTGCTGGTGGTGTCATGCACAAAGCCAAGGGCAAGAGGGCAGCTGACAAGCTTAGAAAGGCAGCAGCAGCATTGTAATTACAGCCTACAATCGAAAGAGACTGCAAAGCAGCGGCACATCAGCAACGTGCGATATTCTTTAGTACACAGTCATGTCAGCATTGTGCTGTTGTTTGTGCAGTATCATTATGCAAGCTGCCGCAGGAGTGGCAGCGAAATGGAGGTGTGCAAAGAGCGGCATCAAAAATTCATCAATTGGTTTGAAAACTGTTGTAGCATATGCCAGTGCACTTGTAATAAAATTCCCCACCATGCCTCGCTGATAAAGGTGTTCGTAACGGATCCGCCGAGAAGTTGTAGCACGTCTGTTGCAATATCACAGTGCCGGCGTAGAGAGTGCAACTATTGGCTCTTGTATTGGCAATGCTATCATTATTCTGGTGGCCCTCAACGCCGTCTGTTTGGTTAATTTGTTCATGCAACTGGACTCGCGGGCCATCTGGCACAGGACCATGTTTGAGACGAAACATTCAGACTTTGAGGATATTACCTCTGTTGAACTTTCATTCGTGAACGAACGAGGTCAGAAGTTACATGCGTACTCTATTTTGCCGCGCAGTACTGCAGACATACGAGCGGCGCTCGTGTTCTGCCATGGATATGCAGAGCACTCGCAGAGAAAGCTGGAGGCTTTCAGGCAGCTAGCTGCGTCAGGCATAGCAGGCGGGTACTTGTACACTATTTGAGACGTGCACACACACTACCTATGCATATGAATGGGTGCGATGTGCAACCAGCAAATCAATTGCATCCCAGCTGCCTATGAATCGCGTTCATGTGTACGGCAGCAGTGCAATGCTTCTCACAAAGAGCAATGAGATTCATTTACAATGATACCAATCAGACCCCCCCTCAGCAGTGACGCCCGATGATATGCATGTACAATGCACCCAATGTATGTGGGTTTTGCAGTCTATGCTTTTGACATGCACGGATTTGGACATTCGGAGCCCAAGCACCCATGCAAGCGTGCACTGATATGGGACTACAGGCATCTGGTAGGTTCAATTTGCCATGCACGCAGTACACGTCCAACTGTAGGATGATTAGTATACACATGCGGCCTTATGCGTGATCTAACAAGTTGGTATGGGGCTGCAGCTGATGAACTGCACAAACCCCTGTGTCAAAGGGAACCTGGTCATCAAACAACTTGTTTGCAGATTGGTTGAATCGAACATGCTCAACAGTCTTCTCTGAGTGGCACCCTACCCCTGTTGCAGGTTGATGACATGAGCCAGTTCGGTTCAGTGGCACGTGCAGCTCATTTGGATCAGGGCCTGCCTGCCTGTCCGTGGTTTTTGGCTGGATTCAGTCTAGGAGGGCTGACTGCGGCACATGTTGCGCTGAGGGAGCAGGAACAGTGGCAGGGCTTGGTGCTAGTGGCAGGATGTATGTGGGTGCACATGACACTTTTCACACAGTGAGTGCACATCAGCTTGAAGAAGCAGCAGAGCTGTAGAAGAACCTTGCAGAGATGCTCAGTTGATGCATGTCAGAACGGTTGACAATCAACAGGTGGCAGTTGGCACAATGTCAATGGAAGAGCGCTTGACTCGGATCAGGATTAAGACAGTGTTCTCAATCCTGTCCCTGCCAGCAGGTACTTGAATCAGCATATTTTGCTGTGCCACAGTGGCCCACGCTGTGGTGCAGCTATGCCGGCTGCCCTGTTTCCACGGCCAGGCTGGCATAACTGTACTATTTCTGATCTGGCTGATTCCCTGGCTGCAGGTTGCAGCGGCTGGTCGGCCCACTCCTGAACTATCTGGTACCCACAGCCAAGATCGTTCAGCGCCTGCACCCAGCCCGGGACCTGTTCAGCTGGACTCACCCGCAACAGGTTGAGGACTACTGCAATGACCCCTTGGTGTACAGGCAGGCCACCTTTGTCAGTACAGCCTGGCAAATGGGCCAGGTGGGCACAGGTCTACAGGGCATGTCATCAAGGCACATACCATATAATGGGCTTTGCTCCCCATGATTCTGAACTGCATGTAGCAAGTGTCAATGGTCCCCCTGAGTGCTCTTCTCCATGCGCGGTGCATTGCCCCTTCCCAGTGACCAGAATCTCCATCCCACTCCATCACACTGCTCCTGCTGCAGGCTGTGCTGGCAATGAAGGCGCAGCAAAGGCAGCTTGAACTGCCACTCTTTGCCCTTCATGCCACAAATGACAAGATCACACCATACACAAACCTGACAGACTTCTACCGGAGTGTTTCCAGTGCCGACAAGGAACTTGAGACAGTGGATGGCGGCTACCATGACCTGTGGGGAGGCGGTGATGCACACAAGCATGTTGCTGCTGTGGCACGTTGGGTGATCAAGACCGCAGAGTTCAAGGATACAGAAAGTCAAACAAGCGGGTGATTGCTACTAACGACTGTGCTGTTAAAGTGACTCCCCCTGGAACACACTGTCTTCACAGGTAATACTGTTGCTGCATTTTTGCTGGCATCCATCAACAACTCAACATTACTGAGTGATGTGAGTTCAGCTCAACTTGAGGTGACAGCTTTCTGCGAGTAAGGCACCGTGCCACACCCAGGCTGGGGCCCAGAGCAATGTATGCTATACATGAGTTGTGATGGGCTTCAAGCCTTAGCCTTAGGGCCTAGTCTGGTATAGTGAGATATACTATTATTACAACTTGTTGCTGGGCCAGCCGCTGGAGTGTGATAAGATGGTATCTGGACTGGGTAGACTGGAGATCCAAGTTCAGATCTTAAAGGGGCCCCACTGGCAATGCCGGCCCCGTAGGCTACGCATGAGCTAAAACTGCTACTGGATGTATGATCCGTACTTATTGAGGTCAAGGGCACCATTTACCAGACACCCATGAGCCACTTGCCAGTGACAATACAGACTGAGACCATCATGACTCGTGTTTTATGAGGGCCAAACACTTGACAGTATTGGCCAAACTGAGTAAAGTAATTTGTAGTTTACATGTGTTGGGCAGGCTGCTGATAGCACCGTGCCTCGGAGGCTCAGAGACGGACGCCTGCCTAGGCAGCCTGCCTCAGTGAGGCGGCCTCAGTGCCAGCCTGAGCATAGCTAGCTATTACTGACAGCTTTAGCTGCTGCCGTAGCCCGGGGCTGGCAGAGGGCATGGTGATGGTGGACGGTCTAGATACAGACTCTCTCAACAAGAGTCCACAAGTGCTTCGGATTCTGTCGACCCTGCACGCCGCGGCCGGGCCTCCTAGACTATCACCGCGACGACAGCAAGCAACTTTGAGCACGCAGTTTAGGTCTCCTGTAGTGGTAGTTGTTACCCGTTCCGGCCAGAGGCCCTTGGGGGTCTCCTGGTTGGGCAGACTTCCCTTGGAAAGAATGCCCCTTGCAAAGGCATTGACCTCTGCTTAATCATTTGTGCGTGCTGCAAGCAACTATGCTACCTTCTGTACTTGTCACACACAAGGTATCACCGCTTTTGTTAGTACTGCTGATGCTGCTGCTTCCGGCCTAATTCATATCTTTGTTGTAACTGTCATGTGACTGGTACACGCGACAGCAAATTTTGGATGCCTTGACTGCAGCAAACTCAAATAGTTGCTCGGTGATCAACGTGGCATGCAAATAGGCTGGCAAGGGCGCTTCAGGCTTGTCCGGCATTCTGGGTCGACAACTGCAGGCAGAGCCTCACCATGTGGGTAGCATAGTGCCTTAGGACGTAATGAGGGGTCATGGATCTCTTCAGCAACTGCTTGGCAAACGGATAACCAGCAAGAAGAAATCCGAGCAGGATGAGGCATCCAACAGTACCAAGCGGCAAAGAGCTTCTACAGGATCAGGTACGACGTTCTTCAGGCACTTAAACGCGCGTTAAGAATGTTTCTGTTAGCATTGCGCTTGTTTGTGGCTGCAGTGGCTGCGCCCGGATTAAGCAATGGACAATCAAAACTCCATGCCTTCTTCAAGGCACAGGAACCAGGAAAACCGCTGTTGGCCCCTACAGCCCCAATGCCAAGGAAAATGGCTGATATAGGTGGCAGCCCCAAGAAGTTGGCGCACCAGTCCCAGTTGCAGCAGCCTGCCCCTGTCAGCTTTACTGTGTGCACTCGAGTAGTTGGCCGCCGGCACCAAGAGTCAGCAGAAGAGGCACCACCCTCTGTGGCTGCTGATCTGCTGTTGCTGCGAGAACCTGACAACCCAGTCGACCCTGCATCGATTAAGGTGGGCTGATGTGTTTGTACCAACACCCAAAGTCCTCAGAACCACATTGGCATGTACGTGATCAACACATGTTGCTGATGTAGGAACTGGCGCGAGCAGCGTTGACGCGAACCCGCATATGTCGTGCAGGTATGCACCCGCAGTTGCAATGGGCACCTGCGCACTTATGGTCATCTGCCTGCCTCTGTGTCAGCCCACCTGGCACCACTGCTGGACCTGCAGCAGATCACAGTGACAGCACAGCTGATCGTGTCCACCGCTTTGGAGACTGGCAGTGAGCTGCAGAAGACAGCAGCAGAGACAGCAGAAACAGCAGAAGCAGCTGACAGGGGAGGTTTTGCAGACTCGCCAATGGCAGCGTCAGTACCAGCTGGCAGCAGCAGTAAATCCAACGACCAAGGCACAGCTGGCAGCGGCGGCGGCACCAGCACCATCACAAGGCTGGGCAGTGGCATGTGGAGGGTTGAAGTGCGTATAGCCCTGAGCAGCAACGCAGCCGCTAATGCGAGTAACGCAGCTGCTGTTGCTGCTGCTGTTGAGCTTGCTGCTGCTGCAGGCAGAGAGTCCCTTGAGCCGGGCAAGAACTCGGGAGCAGTGCTGTCATCAGCCTTCCAGCACATACTGCAGCAAACCAGGTGATAGCAGCAATTGTCACTCAAGCAGTATCAATGACGTACCTGGGCTCAGAGTGGAAGGGTGCCAATTGCAGCAGCAAAACAATGCAGGTGTAGGGTATCAACACAAGCAGCACCTGCAATCACTGAATCGTTTCTGGCATTGCTGTGGTGACGTGCAGGACTGCCGCGTTTGTGGCATGCATGCTGACAGATGTTCTGCTGCTTCTGTCACAACGGGTGTGATCTGCACTGCAGGCAGTATGATCTTCACCTCCTGGACCCGCAGGAGCAGGATCTGCTGCACAGCATGCAGGTGAGACAGCAGCAACAAAACCAGCAACTGCCACAATGCCAGCTCCTGGTTTGACATCTACAAATGTGCTGCTGCTCTGCACGCTCATCACTGGCACTAGCACCGCTATGTTGTGTGCTGTCGCTGGTGCAGGCCCTCCTAGCACCTGCCCGCTCCTTGCTGCTGCGACTGCTGTTGCGCAAGCGCCGCTGGTATGCATTGTCCAGTCTGGCATATCCTGAGGTTTCTGATGTGGCAGCTGCAGCTGCAGCACTGCGGGGTGTTGGCTTGATTGCGTGGTCCACAGATGAGGGTGCAGACCTTGACAGTCTGCTGCCTGAGCTGCCTGTGGTGGTGCTGAAGGCCGTGCTGGCCAAGGTGCTGCCACGCAATCACCCAGCTGTCGTCGCGGGCAATGCTGCTGCTGCTGCTGAGGGCAAGGCAGCGCTAGTCAGCAGCATACAGGTAGGTTCAGAGACATGGTGAGATGGTCACACAAAAGGGAAACATCCGGCAATGCCACTGACAAGGCCAAAGAGCTAGCTCCAATTGTGCTGGTCTGTCAGTGTTTGTACCACAAGAGCTTCAAAGTCACACTCGCCTGATGACCCTGGGAACCAACAGACATGAAAGCCAAGGCGCCATCATGTATGCAAACGTTGCAAACACCTGCTGCTGCTTGTGAACTACAGGCCAATGCTTGCCAAATGCGGCTGCGGTCTGCCATCAGTGCTGCTGCTGGCAATTGGCTGATGGTGAAACCTGCAGTGGTGGACACGTTTGGGAGGCTGCAACACATCTACTTCCTAAGCCAAGGTCAAGACTTGGGCATGTGAGTGCGTGTAGAGCGTCTGCTATCCACCTGAGCATATCCTTTGTCCTACTGACTGACGATGCAAGGGAGGGGAATGTCACAGCCAGCGGAGGGCTACATCAGAAGCAGCCAGTCTGTATCCAGCAGCCACACTCACAATAGTGGCCTGGGTGCAGCTGTTTCGCCAGCACACCTCAGCTGGTTGCATGTCAGATGTGTCATGCCTGATGGGGGTGCTGAGCTGCTGCTGCAGGTTTCTGGCTGTTGACCGGGGAGCGCTGCGCTACCCGTCCTACTGTGTGCGCCGCTCTCGGTCTGTCTTCGCCAGCCGACAGTGTCTGTTGGAGTATGAAGCAGCCCTGCAGCTGGCAGCCCAGGTGGACAAGGCGCTGGAAGTAAGAGAGTCGGGGGCTTGGGGAACGCTGTGTGATGCTGCACTGGCATGTACGGGCTGGAGCATCCATGTGTAAACTATGTGCAATTAGACAAAACAACGCTTCCTGATGATCATCAGCACCTGTAACATCTGTGACAGGCCAGCGAGTTTTGGGAGCTTCTGCTAGTGTTGCTGACATGTAAGTGTGCAGCCCGTGATGTCAGTGATGGTGTCCTGCACAAACAGGATGACGCCACTGATCTGGCCTGGCAGCTGCTACAGCCGGCACTGAAAGCTTTGCATGCTGGGTCCCACAAATACATCACCTGGAGTGTACAGCATGGGGCGGATATGCCAAACACACCCACAGCTGCACGGCAAGTGAAGCTTGTTTGGCAGCAGTCACAACAGAACAAGAAGCCGCAACAGCAACATTGTGACCAGCACCAGCACCAAGTGCAGCAGGGGCACCAGTGCCTGCCAGCAGCACTGCTGGACATCCAGTCTCCCAGGCACCGCAGTCCATCAAACAACAGCTTCAGTCATCACAGCAGCCACGTGAGCCGCAGCAGGAGCAGGAGCCCCAGCCCCAGCAGCAACAGCGAGGTGGCCGATTGTGGGGAGGCAGACAGTGCAACATCATGCAGCAGTAGCCTCAGCAGCAGCAGGGGCTGCACTTACACCAGCACACCTGTAAGTACTAGCAGTGCCAGGCGGACAAGTCGCCAAACCCCAGCACCACCATCTGTGGTCAGAACCCGCGCCTCTGCTGATGCAATTGCTGCGCATGCGGCATCTACAGCAGTGGCAGCGTCAGAATCCCACCCAGCAGGTGCAGGGCTGGAATGGCTTGTTAGCAACCGCGAGGCTCCACCGGCTGCAGTGTCTGATCGGCCCCTGTTCCTGGCGCGATTCTGCGCTGGCTGGGTTCACGGCAGTCTAGGCACTGTGGCCGTGTCGCTGCTTGAGAAGCAAAAGCGCTGGTCAGAAGCTGTGGACCTGCTGCGGCTGCTGCTGGGTGGCAATGCATGTGTTGGGCGGCGTGGTGAGTGGTGGGAGCGGCTGGCAGTCAACCTGGAGCACCAGGGGCTGCCAGAGCAGGCGCTGGAGGTGAGCACAGAACTGCTACAGCATGCAGGATGGTAATATCTCCTGGACCTAAAGGAATGTGCAAAATTCCCTCACTCTATATGCCAGTGGCAAGGGTCAGCCAATTGTTGGCCTCTTTATCTGTAAACCTTGCTGTCTATAGCCACCTAGATGAGGTAATATCATGCATATGTACTGCCATAATCATGTAATCAGAGAATCTCAATTGACCCATGACAGCAACTTAAGTACTCAAAGTCTGCACGCTCTATCTGCTATAAGCAACCTTGTGCGATTGAATGACTGCTGTACCCACCACCGAACGGCAGTACAGGATCATGCACGCTGTGCAGTTTCTTCCAGTGAAGCTTGATTTGCCGAGTATGTAGTGCCCTGCATTCCAGGGTGGCATGCTCTTCTTCGTCATTCATTGGCAGCTGGTTGTGATGTGCTGTCTGCTGCTGTGTCAGGCGGTTGAAGCCTCACTGGCGGACAGCTGGGTGCGAGGTGGTGACCTGCTGGGCCTGCAGCGCCGCTGTCTGAGGCTGGGCAGGCCTCCCCGGCGCTGGCGGCGGCCCTCCTGGTCGGGACAAGCAGAGTGGGAGCCCCGTGAGTGCAGCATCACGGGCAGACCCCTCAACTGCAACACTGGCAGCAAGAGCAGGTGGGTGGGAGTGCTCCTGCAGTGGGAGCAAGGTGGGTGTCCAGCAAGTTCTGATGAGAGGCTGTCGACCGGCTCGGCCAGTGCAGGAAGTGTCACAGATCAGGGGAGGACTTGATGATGGTGAGCTTCAGTATTCTGATGACAACTGCTATCAGCTGGATATGACCAGCTTTCCAACAAGCTTTCAGGGGCTTGGGGCGTTGAGCTCATCCCACACAACGGCTGTCAAAGCCTGCATGGATGGCTGCTGATGCTGCTATGTACTGGCAGGTTCTATGGCCTTGACGGGAGCCAGGTAACAGTGGAAGAGTTGGCCCTGCAGCACTATGCTTCTGAAGAGGCAGGCGGCTGGCAGGGCATGCACAGTGAAGGCGGAGTTTGGGGTACTCTATTTGGCCTACTGCTGTGGGATGTGCTGTTCATGGGTGAGTAAATATGCTTGAGATTCCTGCAACGTCTCAATCATCTATGCTGCCATTCACCTTGGTGTGGTTGCAGCTGTTGCTATGCCTCTGCAGTAGGCACTGAAATGCGCCGCAGACCTCCATATCAAGAACACAGGTGGCGCCTGAGGCAAGGAATATGGCACATCCAAGTGGAGGGTCAAATAAATTCAGACATGGCATGTCTGTCCTGCAGATGTGCCTGATGTGTTCCGGAGCCCGTTCCAGGTTGCTCCTCTGGATCTGGACAGTGATGCTTTCTACCCAGCCAGGAGGGAGCAGCTGGATAAGCTGCTCACGCGCATAGCAGACGGAGAAGCAGGTGGGCTGGACACAGTCACAAGCAGCAAGCCTTGTTGTTCTGCTCCAGTGTGCACCGAACCTGACCTGGAAATCAGTTGTATTGTTGCCAACAAACTGTGTTTGGGACCTTGGAAACTGCAGAGTCAGGCAATGTTCCAAGCCTGGACCCACTCACCCACCAGGCGCTGCTTTCTCCATGTGTCAAGCAGGTAGCATCATGTCAAGGACCTGGTCCACTCATCATGGCGTTTTCTGCCGAGGCGTGAACTGGCAGCGGTTCACCCAGGAAAAGCTGCTGGACATCTGCAAGTGTGTGGGAGGGTTAGGGCTCGCAGCAGTGCTCAGGCTCATGGCGGAAGATCATGCAGGGGTAACAGGTAATTGCAGACAAATTGAACATCCAACCGCTGTGTTCCAGCCATTGGTACCACCTCCACTGGAAGTGCAGGAAGGAGCAGTCCTGCATTGTGACGCAAGCTCGCCCTGTGTGTGTGCTTCAGGTGGTCTGCCTGATTTGCTGTTGTGGCGTACGAGCGATTTCTCCGCGAAAGCTGTGGAAGTCAAGGGACCAAGGGACAGGCTGTCAAATCAGCAGAGGTTTTGGCTTGCTCACATGGCAAACAGCAACATACAGGTCGAGGTTTGCAAGGTCAAGGAGCCGTCAAACCCCAGCAGAAAGTAATGCAGAACTTTCTTACCGTCGTCAGCAGGGTTTGCTGTTGGATGCAGCTACTGCAACGTGGAATATGACTGCAGCTTGCTTGAAGCAGGTTTATGAGGATGGAATGGTGTGTAAGTCGTGACGCTGCTGCTCAACACCAAGCTTTTGTAGACACCTCCACCGTACCTATGATGTTGAAATTTCAACAATCACATTTGTGTTTCTTGCGTGGTTGTTTGGTACTACTTGACTGCGGCATTAAATTGCATGCTCAGGCCTGTTGCAGCGTCAGCTGTCACGAGAGGGACAGCGAGCAGCTCAGTGCATGCTCAGTGTGACTTACCGTCGCTGCTACCGTGTAGTATTTGACAGCAGACATGACTCGCCATGGCCCACTAACATCACATATCTGAGCGGTGCCACCGGTGTCCGCCGACACTGACAGCCACGTGATAGTTCACCATCCTGTAGTCGTTTGAAAGGAATCCAACATCCTGCCGGTAGGTGTAGGTGGCAGAGGTCGTAAGGCGCAACATATATATAGGTATATCTCTTTAGAACCATTGTGTCTCTGCGCGCTCTCACCGCCCTTGGACGTGTGCATAGCCGTGCGTGCATGATAGAAGTCAGTACACTGAAGCAAGGGTACATTATGAACTTCGGTATGAAGACCCCAATTGCAAGCGTACCAAGTTTGTTTAGTCACTTGGCAAACCTCCAACATTCAGCGTCCTGGAAAGATGACAAACAATTAAAAATTGCCATTGAGGGCATACTCGTGCATGTGAGTTATTATCTTACTTGACGGTCTCAACAGTATCGTTGGCAGTCTGCCGCAAGGTAAGCTGTCAAAGAGCGTGCTGCATTAAATGGGCATACACAAGCAGCAACTGCCGCAATAGTACCAGTTGGCAAGTGGTCTGACATCTACCGTAGCATCGCACTGCTCAGCATCACGCTCAGCATCACCAGGCACCATCTCTAGACGGTTTAGGAGTTGGAACCCTAGCTGTTTCTTGCATGTGCACATGCCATGTGTGAGATGTTTCTTATCATGTGCTCACCATTGTTGTGCCACATCTATCTGAGATAGCATCTGCTGGTAACTTGCGTGTGGATCAGTTCAACACACCAACGCATGTCAGCGCATTTGCCATACTATGGCTAGTAGCATTTTAACTTGCTGCATGGCTAAGTTTCTTTTACACCACTGCTGACACAAGCTGTTTGGACCAGCTCTGCTGTGACAATTGACACCATGTCATGATGACACATGTGTCATAACCATGACGACAAGATTGGGCCGTATTATTACATTTGGTGATCAAATGACCATGAGTAGAATTTTTATTGAAAGATAGAAATCTATTCAAAGCACATACTGCATGCATATCTTGCTGCTTCAACAGAACCGCTTGCCTGTATGGAACTGTAGTCTGATGTTCAGCTGCCACCTGTAGCTGGCAGCTCATGATGTCCCTGCCAGGCCTGTGGCATGTTCACCAGCAAGCACTGACCCCAGTAAACACAGAGGCCTAAGATTGTGCCACACCATACCCAGCTTGTAACAAGTTACTGTGTCTTGGTCAGCGACTGGATATGTCATCCATGGGGGAACAGGAACATTTGTTGATTATAGACAAAACAGTGCTGTAACTCATTGAACATGCCTAATCAGTATTCTCAAGTCATCAATTGTGACTCTAGACTATGAACTTTAAAAGGATGCAGTGTAGCAATCATTCAGGTGGGTAAATAGGTGGGAACCTCCCCTCACTTGCCTCCAATAAGAGCTCGCAGCTGTGTGGCCAATGCATTATCTGTGGCAAGTACTGACTGCAAACCCTTGATCAATCCCTCCTTGCCTTCACTGGTTGCCAACATGTCCCGCACAAGGCGAGCAGCAGCCTGGCTGCGCAGAGCCTTGAGCTCTACTGCAATCTGAGCCTTCCCACTAGGACTCTCTGCCCAGGCTAGCAGAGCTTTGTCGCTCTCAAGCTGAACCTCAAACAGGGTGTCTATATCACCACCTGCAGCTGCAGCTGCAGCGGCAGCGGTAGCAGCTGCCACTGAAGGCGTTGCACCACCGGTGCTGATGCTAGACGCAGCAGGCTCAGATTGGCTGCCCCATGTTAGCTCATCATGCAGCCCACTACCTGCCATGCTACTCCATGCACGAACCATGGTGATAGCCTCCCTCCTGTTGATGGACACATCAGTGCTGGCAACGTGCCTGATCAGACCTTCCTCAGTCAAACGCCTCTTCAGGCGCATGGCGAAAAAGCGCCGGGCTTCACGCCATGGCACAACGCCAGCCAGCACACCCTTGGCATACATGCGCTGAGGGGTGTCATGCATGTCCGCGTACCGCAAAGCCATCTGCTGATAGGCTGGCAGCAGCAGCCTCTCCCGGGCCCTGATAGCTGCTTCTGCGATGGCCCCACCAGCCTCCTTGTGATGGAGGATGACAGGATCAAGCCTGCAAGGAGATGGACGAGCCGCAAGAACAGTCGAGAGACCCAGAGCCTGATAAATGGGCTCCTTTATATGCAAGCCGTAACAGACGTGACCGTGTGTGGGGCAGTCATGACAAACCACATGCAACTCTGCTAAAAGGAATCACTGTGAACAACCACCATAAAACTGCTCCCAACACTCCCTGAATGCCCACCTGTGCATGGCCTTGATGAGATCAGGTGTCCTGAACTTAATCTCCACCACACCCTCAGGCTCAAGGACACCACCACGGGCAGAGGGATCAGCGAAGGTCTCAATGTGTGTGGGATTGATCTGACTGTCAACCACCACCCAAGCTCCACCACGCAGTTCTGCTCCACAGGGAATGTACACAAAGACAGGCTGCTTGTAAACACGCAGCTGCTCAACTATGAGGCTGCCAGCCTGCAGGACGCCATCGAACAAGTCCCGTTGACCTCCAGCAAAGCCGCGCCAGTTGGCCAGGATGAACAGTGGCAGGCCCTCCCTGTCAAACTCCTCAATGGCCTGAGCTGTCTTGTCAGCTGAGTCAGGGAACCACACCTGCACAGCAGCAGCACAATGATCTCTGGAAAAGTACCAAGACCTTAGGTGACTGCTCGAGTTGCAGCTTGAGCATCATCTGAAGAACACTTCTGGTGTTGGTTGCAACTGCCTTGCCTAGACTGGATGCTGTGATTGCATTCTACATGTGGTGTCCATGTATGCCTGCCACCCTCATGCCCCACCTGTCCAGCTTGTGGAATAGTCTGTTCAGAGGAGTCCAGCATGCCGGGGTCTGCTGGCACCACACGCTGCACTGTCTGTGTCTCAACCGCTATCACACCCACAGGGATTCCACCCAGCCGAGCCCGGCCAGTCACCACTGTGCGGGCCCAACCTGCCTGTGCCTCAGTGAAGCTGTTGCGGTCAAACAGCCCAGACTCCCAGCCTGCCTCACCACCGTCGCGGCCTGCAAGACATAGACAGGCTCATATCAAGCTCAACACAACAACAGAATGCAAGGAGGATAGCAAGTGGCATATGTCAGTTTACCCTAGGCCTGATGTATACCCTGCAACCTGCAGAGAGCCTACCACGGAACGTAAGTAGTACTCAGCATCTGCAGTAACGACCATAACTGATCGACCGCTCTGCAACTATGGACCCACCAGAGATCGCAGCACGTGGATCCAGCTTCTCGTGTGATGCTGGTGAATAGCCAACTGGTCTGTCCACGGAATCGTTGGTAGGCAGCAGGGGCGGCTCTGCACCCAGCTGGGGTGGGCAGTAGCTCAACCATCGCAGGATGACCTTCACACCCTCCAGATCATCATTCACAATGTAGTGAGACACACCATTTTCGCCCATCACTCTTGGTCCACCCAGCTGCATCTGTGAGGTGTACACCTGGCGCCCCAGGACCTTGTTGAGTGCATTGTAGCCTGTCAGGATGATGGGTTGATCCGCCCGCTGCACACAGCGTCTGCCCAGCCGCGCAAGGTAGGCACCAATGCCCACAGTACGGCCACTGACCAGTGTGATGGTGAAACCCTCGCGCCAAGCCCTGTGTGTTGACAAGCATGAAGGATACAGCATGCAGAGTACATCAGCTGCAAGATATTTGAGGTGGAGCAGTCTTACTCACATATGAGCAGATGATTGGGGGTCACACATCAATCGCAAGTCACGAGGATGTGACAGATGAGTGAAGTGCGCAGTCGACCTCACAAGCCTACCTGCAGAATAAGGTGCCTATGGCAGCACTGCCACTCAGGTTTTCCACACCCAAGCCATCTTCCGCACCAATGACATCCTTGACCACCCAGTGGCGCTCTCCAGTATGCGTCACATGCAGCTCAGCCTTTACACTCTTCTTGAGACGCAGGTAATCATCTTCAGACAGGTACATGTATTTCAGACCCTTGCTGGGGTCCTCACCGTTCACCCAGGCAAACTGCAGCTTGTCACGCACCTGTAGACAAAGCAGCAGGCATTGAAATTCACACTTCCGCATCCACTGTCTATTGCTATCCTGCAGCTGGCGATCTGCACAGGATCAGGAGGCCTTTGCAGGGCACTTCATTCAGCTGGAAAACGTGAACCAGCAAGGACTCAGAGCTAGATGTTAACAAAGGCTTCCACCAACTCACCTCAGTTGCCAGGCCAACGCGGGCACCACTGTTGGCTGCCAGGTACACCAGAGGCAGCCTCTCCTCCAAAGCAAGCTCTCCTGCAGCTCTGAACAGTGCATCCTCACGGGGTCCAAAGGCACCAGACTGGTGTGTGATGTCATTGGCCACAGCGATCACTTGCCTGCCCTGCTGGCATTCTGGAGTCTTTAGGGTCATGTGCCAAGCAACCATGCCAGTGTCATTCAAGCCAGGGCCACGCTGCACAGGGGCCAGTTTCAGGCTGCTGCTGGTGAAGTACTGGTCATCTGTTGCAAACACAAGCTCATGTGCCTCCACCAGCCTGCCTGGAGGTGGCATGGATTGAGGCTCACCAGCAGCTGCACGAGCTGCCCATGCTCCACGCAATGCATTCTCAAACACACTGGGGAAATCATAGCAGTATGTAGTATTGTGGCGACGAGCAGCAAGCCGCTTCTGCTGCAAAGCCTGCGGTCAGACACAGAACACACAACATGGTGTGTTTTGGAATTTTTGCCAAGAGGCTTATCATTAGCCGACGTGGAGCAAGCATGACGACATCTGCACCGGTATTGCTATGAGGCCTTGTGCACTGCCGATAGTCTCACCTCTAGGGCTGGATATGGCTCCAGGATGGGGTGCCTGTTCAGGCTGGTCAGTGTGGACGGTGTAACTGCCCCTCCAGCTGGCAGTGCATAGATGAGAGTGCCATCAGCAGCCATGGCCTCACAATAAACCTCAACATGCTCTTCACCAGCCTCATGGCCTGCGGTATGTTGCACACATAAGGCTGTCTCAGGGTGAGACTCAAAACCATGACTGTGGCATGTAGCATTGACAGCAGTCATGGCTGAATAATCAAGCAGCACTTATAAACTGCCAGCAAACCTGTTCAGAGCTGTACCTACCAGTGGGGCATGATACCACCAAGCGCCATGCACCATTTGTCACACGGAAGCGCATCTCCCAAACGGCTACTCCTGCAGCCCTGAAAAGTGTGTTGTGCTTTGCAACAAGTGCAGCACATGCGCTGCGGAGAGCACTGGCCACACGCCCCTCATCAACGCCATGAAGGGACAGCACTGGAAGCACGCTGTGATAGATGTGAACCCAATCAGACCTGCCCGCAACACCCTGGTGGTCAGGTGCTGGGCGAGTCAGTTCCTCAAGGCAGTTGGTCTGTTGCAACAAGCAGCAGAGCATAGTTGTTCTAAGCAGCAATATAAGTCATACTCTAGACTGGAAACTATTCTTATATGACAATAGCACCACAAGCCCAAGCAAGTACAATTCTGCTCAGACAGTTCCCATGCCACTGCATACCATGAGCAGCACCCAAGTCACGCTTATATGCTTCTTATAGACCCACCAGTGCCTCCTCCAGTTCCTCAACTGCTGCTGATGCCACTTTCTCTGTGTTACCACTGTAGGTAGCTGCCAACATTGCAGGAGAGGCTAGCTGTCGCACCAGGCCACGCAGGAAAGTGCGGCGCAGAGCAGGTGCACGCTGGTCTTTGCGCTCAGTGCAGTTGTACATGTGCCACTGCCTGTTGCGGCTTGGGGTGTAGACTGCCTGTGTAGCTGCCAGCTTGTCCAACTCCAGCAGACGGGCTACCGGTGCCTCAACCTGCACACATTAATAGATGCAAACACAGCTGTTTGCGGATGACTCGGTTGCAATGCATGCTTCTGGCAGCAAACAGCATGGTACTATACTTGCCATCCCGGTGTCCAAGGACCTCTTGCTGGGTGTGGAATTTAACAATGGGTACACCCAAAAACTGGACTCCGCCTGGCTGGCTGGCTGGCTGCATGCTGCAGGCAGCCATCAGACACTTCAAGTTCAGTGCATACGGCTTCTGAACCTCATCTGGGGGCTCACTTGGCGAAGGCAAGGCTCAAATTGGAAGCCCCTTCTGCCCTCATCCCACACAAATCCGTTGCGGACGGGCATCAGCGCAGCAGCTGCCAGAACCGTAACAGTGCCCACTCTCATGACCTGTAGGATGGTGCTGGCATCCTGAATGGCAGCAGCCACAACCTGGGTTATCTGCTTTGGTGTAGCAGTGCTTCTGGGACCATCAGAGCTGATCAGCTCAACACTGCTGAACTCCTCAGCATCACAGCCCAGCAGTGGAGCACCGCTTGCCAGTAGCTTGCCGGCATTCTCAGAAACAGCCAGGGAGTCAGTGCCATTACATACTGCAACGTGCAGGATGCTGCCACTGGGGTCAACGCCTGCCTGGCTTGCCAGGCTACTGATGGCATTGCCAACAACCTGCAAACAGCCCAGCAAGCAGACAGCCAGATTGATAACTTGCAAGGAGTCCCAGTCACACAAAGGAGCAGCTTACTGGGCGCCCAGACAGCTGAAGTAGGCAGGTCTGCGGCTGCTCTGAAACTGTCCAGCAGGTTCTAGCTTGGCGCAAGCTGGCTGTGTGAGGTCATGCGGCTGTGTGCAACACACCTGCAAACCCTTGTTCAGCTCCTTGAGGCTTGGCAATACCAAGAATGCACCCATCTTCTGCTTGCGTGCCTCAGTCTGTGCTGTTCGGGGGTCATGGAACATCCATGTTGCAGTGAGCATGGCGCCATTTTGGTTGACCTGAGGCTCACACATCAGGAAGGGGTGGTAGATACGCTTGATGTATGTAACCAATGCACGGTACTGCAGGGCATGGTATTTGTCTTGGTTGTCAACAATGAGGCTGGCAAGGGCGTCCTCCACCGCTGCAGGTGCTGCCACAAGTGTCTCAATCTTGTGCTCCACAGCTGGCGTGATGGCACCTCCCGTGCTGCTGTGCCTGTGTGGAGATGCACTGCGAGGTGCCATGAGGCTGTTCAAGCCGGTGAAGACACCTTCACGCATGGTTGCCTTGCGGGGCACCACAGTATTGACACCCAGCATGCCAGTCATTGGCTGCTGGCCAGTGTAATCGCCGCTGACCTGCATGATGTAGCAAAGCAACATATGCAGTACTCAGGAGTGCATTTCCTTGTTCATGCAACAGTCCATGGCTGCCTTGGCCTCACAAACGCACGTTGACACAGTGATGCAAGATTACAATGGCGTCATCATAGGACCACCTCTAAGCAAACTGCTAATCAGCAAACCTGCAGAGTTGTCCACACTGCCCACCTGGGGGGAGAAGGGTGTCACCACACCAGCTGAGACTGTGGGGGACAGCTTGCCATCAGCCTCTGAGAACATGTCCAGGCCAGAAAGTGCACGAGCCACCACGGCGCGTAGATCAGCCAGCAGGCTGACCTCCTGCAATAATCAACACAATGGAATGAAGTTACAGCCTCACACATCTCGGATTATGAAATCGATCAATGCCGCAGATTATGGCTTGGCCTCAAGAAGACACCTTATAGTTTGACATGCAGAGCATTGCTTTTGGAGTGGTGATCTGCTTACCAGTAGTTGCTGTGCTCGCAGAGCAACATCTGCGGTAGCCTTGCTTGATAACGCCGCAAAGCGACGCAGCAGTGCCCGATAAGGGACAGGTGCAGGCAGCACCAGGGTTGACAGAATCCTCTTGACTAGCTCCATCTTGTGACCAAGGCCCTGATGGCTTATCACCATATCTAGTACTGCCTGATGGTCATTGGGGTATGACTTGCGCAAAGCATCAATCATTTCTTGTTCAGTTGTCAACCCAGAACTGGACTGGAACTTCTCTTCAACATCAGCAAATAGGGACAACACTTCTTGAACAATGCTGCGGGCGTACTCCTCAGGGCCACGTGCATGTGCCTTGGCCACACGCATCAGTGGCTCAAGTTGCTGCTGCAGCATCGCCTTGTCTGATGCAGGAGCAGTCTGGGAAGTCAGAACAGACGATGCAGGGCAAGCATCAGTGACGAGCAAACAGGCAAAGCATCTGAGAATGCCACAGAAAGTGAAGGCACCATGCAAAACTAAGGATTGACATGCACCATCAACAGGCTGTAGTGATCTTTGGGCCAAAAACGAGTATATTGGTGCTTTTGCAGGTATTCTTACTAAGGAGCAGTTGATCAGCCTGACGACAAGAAAACACCCATGCACAGTTGCCTGTTGTTCCAAGGGCTGTTACCAACCTCCACTGCCTCACGCAGGATGCGGATGAGCTGACGGCCTGGAAATTCTGAATTCATGCGCTCAGGTGAGAATGCACTGTTGAGTGCCAGTTCATGCTCTGTCGTCACAGCATTGAGCTTTGCACCCAAGCCGGTGGGCAGGCGGCTTTCTACATAAGAGAACTCCTCATTCCACTGCAGTAGAGGCAGTGCGGGGTGGTCCAGGCAGGACACCAGCTCCTCAAGGATCTCGTCCACAGGATAATTATACCCTGAGAGCAGAACACCACCAGGAACAGCGTCAAAGCAGCTGCAGACAGCAAGCAGGTGTTTGCTACCAGGTGCAGACCAGGGTCTGAGGCAGTCAGGCCGCCCATTGAGGTTTGCTGTTGCAGCTGGACCATATATTGTCCTCAGGCTCTGCTGAAGTACTCACCTGCCATTATCATCTTGGCTGCATTCAGGGCCTGCGTAAACCTGTGGTCCACACGGTCGCTGTAAACCTGTGGTGGGCCCAGGCGGGGCAATGTGCCAACAAATTCCTTGGCACGCTTGACCTTGGTTGGGTCATCCAGCTCCATGCGAGCGATGACCGCACCAGCATTTAGTGCCGCACCTTCATTGACCTGGAAGGTTGTGAACAACAGTCGGCGATGGCAATGGCACTGGTACATGCCAGAGAGCAGCAGCTGTCTTCTTTCGGAGCACAAACAGCAAGAACTCCAGGCCCTACCTCAAAGTGGATCACACCAGCTGCAGGGCACAGAAGGGGCATCATCATCTTCATAACCTCCAGCTCAGCAAATGCCTGACCCAGCTCAATGTGTTCACCGTTCTGCACTAGTTGGCGCACAAGCTTCCCTGGGGACAAAGCCACCAATGTGCTGGGGTCTGTCTCCTTGGCAATCAGGCAGCTGAGCGTGTCCATCACCAGACGTGTGCCCATTGCCTCCTCCTCGGTGTGTAGCACATGGCTCTCACCATCAACCTGGAGCAGTGCAGGTGGCATGAGCCATGCTTAGCAGGTCGCAGCCTGTAGACAATAATGATGATGATCATACACATGCAACCCAACCAACACAGATAGATACACAGCAGTTTGCACCATGACGTTTGCGTGGACACAAGAATATCTTGTCGCCTCTCATGTGTCGCAGCCAAACCCACGGCAGTGCTGGAGCAGGCCACCCACCTGCAGCAGAAAGCCGCCATCACCCAGCTTCCTTGCCCACACATCGACATTGCTGTCATTGACGCTGACATTGAAGGTGAAAGGTCCACGCCTGATGACTTTCACATGATATTTGGTATCATCAATGACCAGGTCGTCCTGCAAAGCCACAGCAGCACGATTGTGCCAGTTGCGATGACATCTTGATTCCTCAAATGCGGCTATGGCACGTTGTCCTGCCAATCACTGTGGGTTATGGCGACTGGTCACCATGTATGTTGCTGAAACTTGTTCCACCAACATTGCCCTGACAGCAGCAACTTCCTTGGAGCATGACAACCTTATTTACAATCATTGAATACCCAGGTTACTCTCAATGCATACCTGGATGACACTCAATGCATACCTGAAAGTATATCAGGCTGATGTCTGGGGGTGGCAGTTGCCCCTTTGACAAGAAGCCCAAGTACTCAGCAGCCTTACAGGCGAAGGCTTCATGTGCACGGACAGCAGCAGCTCCAATAACACACAGGTGCCAGGGCGGGCGTTCAGCCTTCACATTGGCGGCAATGCGGCTGTCCAACCAACCAGTGTGAATTTGATTGCCAACAAACTCAGGGCTCTGCAGCATGTCTGCTGCATAGTCAATGATAGTGTGGATCTCTCCACGCACGCGCACGTCACGCAGGGCAACAACCATAGCGCGTGTTGCCGCCTCACGCGTGGGACCTTGTGCAAAGAGGTGACCAAACTGCAGGATCAGGTGACGAGATGGCAGCAGCAACAAGCGCTAGGAGCTCATCTTTCGAATGTTGGGAACCTCATGGTAAATTTGAGATGTACAAATCACTGTATGGCTGAAGACCACGAGCAAGCATTCAGATGGCAAAGAAATGCAGTACAATGACCACCGTCCCAGAATCAGACAAGCAGCACAATTGACCACGTAGGCTGCCTTGTTACATGAGAGTGGTTGACTGTACCTGTGAGTCTGAATACTCATGAATGCCTCCACCTCCCTTGACGCTGAAGTAGCCCCACACCTCTGGAGTTGGTTTGAACACCACCTGCAGAACCCAAGCAGCACAGTTGTTCACATGCAGTCAAAGAATGCGGATACTTGTGTGCAATGGTTATGACAAGCTGTAGGCTGGTGGCGACTCAGAGCAGTAGATACTGTTGTTTGGACATACATGTAACCACCCAATTTGCCCATTGCCCTCTCAGCTTACTAGCAGACCATTCGCTTACCTCATCTACCCGGCCAGCAGTTGGCTTGAAGCCATCGCCTGCATTTTCGCTGGTAATGCGCACTGCCACCACGTGCTTCTGTGGCAGCTTCTGTGGTGTGGTCTCAATATCGAAGTAGTCGTCGCCCTTGGGATCCTTGCTGAAGGTGTTGCGGATACAGGGAATGCGCCATAAAGGAATTCCCATGCCAATCATCAGCTGTACTGAGGGGATGTTGGTGTCAGTGATGCCCTCAGTGACTGGATGCTCCACCTGTAGGATTGTAGCTGAGCAAATGTTGCTATCCATCAGACAGGACATGCACACTTGCCACGAACAACACCAAGGCGAACATAACAAAGGCCTGAGCAGACAGCAGCTTGAACATCAGCCGGTAGCAAGCTTACTTGCAGACGTGGATTCAGCTCCAAGAAGCAGTACTTCTTCTCCTCTATCAGATACAAGTACTCTACTGTTGCTGCTCCAACATAGCCAACACTGCGCGCCAGAGCACGTGCACAGCGCTCCATGTCCCTCAATGCCTCCTGTGATGCTGCGACTGCAGGTCCCTCTTCAATGATCTTCTGGTGGCGGCGCTGCACGCTGCAATCTCTTGTGAATAGCGAGGCAACGTTGCCATGCGTGTCTGCCACTAGCTGCACCTCCAGGTGACGACTGGCAGGAGCCAGTTTCATAGCAAATATGGGTGAGCCAGGCACCTGCAGGGGAATGGCAAGCAGCATGCAGCAGACTCAGAAAAGGCCCAAGCTGTGGGATGGGTTGCAGCAAGAGACAGCAGCTTGCTAGCCTTCAGTGTTAGCTGAGCAATACCCAGTACTCATCATCAACTGCCCATGGCCAGTGTATGCACCAGCAGTCAGTGATCATGCACCAGCAGTGTGTGATCATCATTGCTAACCAAAGCTGATACTTGCCTCTCCCTGGATCTGCTTGAAGACCTGGCGAACTTCATCATCAGTATGCACTTTGCGAATTCCTTTGCCGCCACCACCCCAGGAGGCCTTCAGCATGATTGGATAGCCAATACGCTGGCAACCTTCAATTGCCTCCTCCAAAGAAAAGACACAGGCTTTCTTGTATGTCTCCTCTGGTATATTACCCTTGCACTCTGCAAAGCTGACTGCAACACCTGAGCCTGACCAAGGGAGCGTAGGAACACCAGCAGCCTGGGCCAGGATTGTGGATCCAATCTGCAGCAACAGTTTGGCATACAGCAACCTGTATGGATGCTGGCAGCGGACTTTCAATAGCGCCGCTGTAGCTGAAAAGCACAGTGCCTGCTGCAGAGCGCCCTGAGGTGTGCCACGTCATGTAGACTGCTGTGCTGCATTGCAGCAAGACTGCTGAGCTAACGCTCACTCACCTTGTCACCCAGTGCAGCCATGGCTGCTGCTGGTGGGCCTAAGAACCTTATTCCTTTTGCCTTGAGTGCTTCTGGAAGCTCAGGATTTTCTGAGGCATGACCCCTGCAAACATGCGCAGCCATGAAGCCCAACATCAATGCCCTGTGCAGTCAGACCCTCAACCATTCTTATCCCTGCTTCCTTGCCGCTGTCATTACATGCAAAGCTGCACCACGCCACAATGCTTCAATGGAACAGGTTTTGAATGCTACAGCATCATGCATGGCTGGTGCAAGGATATACAGGTCACCCACCAGCCGGGCCACACAGCGTCAACGCCAGCCCTTTCTGCTATCTGCACAATAAGCTTCACATTAGCGTAGTTATTGTTGTTGGTTCCACCAGGCACCTCCACAAACTGGTCAGCTTGCGTAACATGTTCTGCATTGATGCGAATGTCCTCTGGGGTTGCCATGGCCACCATGGCTACTGCTCTGGGGTGTCCAAACGTCTGAACAGCCCATGAACGGATGCTGCGCATGAACTTGACTGCCGCCAGGCCATTGTTGGCAACGAGCACGCTGCAGCAACAATAACAAGAAGCATCATTTTGGCAAAGGGTTGTCTGGGACAGCCTGCTGATGGCTAAGCTGAGCACATACGTGCAGAGAGCACACTGCAGGCGGCTGAAGACCTGTCCTACACACGCTCCTTACCTGTGTATTGGCCGATCACCACCAAGTTCTGTGACATAGGAGTCCACAAGCTTGGCTAGGCTGGGTGGTCGCTTTGGCAGGCCCATTCTCAGCGGGTTGGTTGGTGCACTGCAGCAAGCAAGTAAACACCAATCAAGACCATCATAAAGCTTACTGTTTCCCACGTGTCAGAGCACACACAAGAAGTTCATCCTGCAAGCTGTTCCAGTGCCCACCTTGCCATGTCAGTGAACGAAAGGGTCCTGCTGTGGAATGAGCCTTTAGCTGCTGTTTGTTGGTCACCGTTATCAACATCCCCAAGGTTGCCATTAGATGCAGGGGCGCCAATGGCCTCTACTGGCATCGTGCTGGTAGACGTCGGGATGGGATGCCCCCTTGTCCCTTGGCCCTTCACTGACTGCTGCGAACACGAAGAATACCAGTACTTGTAGTCCTGATAAGGGAAGCCTTGCCTTATACGGTGTCGAGTACACAAACTGCCATTGGACGCTGGCAAGATGGCAGTTCAGTTGAAGGCAGGTCCCGCACGACTTGTGTGCACCTGCCTACGTTCCCTAGAGATATCTCCAAAACAACCAACCTGAACATACACCGCCTACTAGGCCTCAGAACTGCAGATTCAACCGACTCTTGATCCTGCTGACAGTGCTGCGGCTCGAGACAATCCAGACTCACTTAAATGATCCGTTGCTACCGGGTGAAAACGTTGAATGCTTACGAACTGCAGCACCACGCACCAGTAACAGCACTTGCGCTCGGTTATTTACCTTATTCCAGGGGATTATGGCCCGTACGTGTATTGAAAAACATCAAATCCGACACATGTTGGCTAATAAAGCACAACCAAGCACACCCAAGCAAGCAGCTCGGACAGACGGGGTCACTCTGTTTGGTCCCGGTTCAGACGACAGACTTAAGGGGCATGTCAAATTCGCTATTAACAGTACGATGCAACTCCGAATGGGAGCTTATTGCTATGCTGAGGCTGTGCAACTGCTGTCCTTGGTCTCTCCCAAGGTTGCCAAGGCCAGGCTCTGATTGGATTTTTTTTGAGTGAACTGTATGCAAGATGGCTCAACGTCGCAGATTAGCTGCAATCAGCTATTCTGGACACCATGTTTAAAGGTGGCTGCAAAAGGCCAGTCCGCCTGTTTGCTGCCAGAATCAGGTGACATGTGATCTCTGCAGTCTGCACTCGGTTGCGAGCCCTGATACGGGCTATTGTGTTCTTAGAGACGGTATAGGTCCACAGTAGAATTATTGCGATAAATCACAGGAACCCTTTGCAGCAAACAATGTGCGGCAGCACGCCAGGACCTAGTCAGCATTGTTGCACAGTGGACACCCCTGAAGCCTGTGCCCATGCCCCGACATCATGTTCAATAGGACTGGCGAGGATCCATGCAGATACTCCACTGATGACGTTATCAGTGCATTGCATGTAGGCAGTATAGTGCAGTACAACTGCAGTGCATGATTGCAGGCAGCAGTAAGTGCTTTTACCAGCTGGGTGTATCAGGGTTCTGCTGGTTGATAAAGTCTTTCATCACTTGCCGAACCATCAATCGTCCACAGATGCTACAGATGGCGTACGTTGAAGGATGGAGAGGCCAACAACAAGAAGCTTTGTTGCCGAGGTAATTGTACAGGTGAACAATCAGCAACACATTGGTAGCCAGGACTGCCTGTAGGTGAACCTGGCTGCAAAATGGCAGCCAAAGCAGTAGAACGACCACATATAATCGAGTGCAGAAGTGAGTGGCAGCCAGGGCTTTGGTGTAGGCATGTTGAACCAGCACAGTCAGCAACAACAGGACTGTGTGCCAGATATCATCACTACAGAGAAGCAGCACAAGCGGCAAAAAATTGTTGCCCATTTGCTTCACCGGAGAGCATCGACACAGTGGCAGCCAAGTCCACGCTTGCAGACAAACCTGGCTCTGATGTAGCAGCCAACGCATCTGCTGCAACCGTGGTATCGGTGGTACTGCAAATGAAAGTGGCAGTCAGGCTTGTTGGCCAGTCACTCTCTAACTCACAGCGGCAGCCGCTGCCATACCTGGTAACTACATTTGACTCTTGACCAAGAACAATGACAGTGTGGCAACAGTGCCAGCAGCAAGGACTGTGTACAGGAGCAAAAGTGCAACTTAGAGGTGATCACCAACAGCAAGGCCTGTGTATATGCAACACAGCATCAACCAGCAGCTAGAGCAAGGAATGGCAGCAGGGCCGGCAGCAAGGACCTTGCACGGGACCTTGTATTGATTACAGCATAGGTCAGCAGCTGGAGAAAGGAGTGGTAAATACAAATCATAGCAACATGGCAGCAGGGGCAGCAAGATGGTAGTGCTGAAGCTTAGGCAGTACAACATATCTATCAACAGCTGCAGCAAGGTATGGTAGTTGGAGCTCTAGCAACACGGCAGCACAAAAACTGCACGATGAGTTGCAGCAAGGACTGTTGACCAGCTATTGCTACATCACACTGTAACAGATTGATATAGTCAGATATCATGGCAACCTGGCCACAAGTTCTAGCTAGAACTATATATAGTCCAAGGACTGTGTAGTGGAACTCCTTGCTGCAGTATCAGCAGCTGCAGCAATGATTGATATCCACTACATACTAGTTGTAGGAAAGGCTTCAAGCCATCACAAAGGCTGGATGCAGCCATGGTGTGGCAGTTCCGGCTCAGCAGCTAAAGTTGTGACAGATGCTTAAAGGCCGAAGAAACCTCTCAGGGGCTCTGCTGCTGGTGTGTGTGTCTTTATCTCAATTGCAACATATGACAGTACAATATTGCCTATTGATAGGCAGCATGGGTGGAATGTCCAGCGTCTGTAAGGCCCCATTGAGACCAGACCGAACGACACAAGGTCAGTGTGCATACAGGCAAGCTGTATCTTTCCATCAGCATACTGCGTGCAAATGTTTCTGTTGTTTGTTGTCAATAAGAATAATTTTTTGTCACATTGGCTTGATGGGGCTGCACATTGTATACCAGCATGTCCATAGGAGAAAACTGGTTTCAGCACAGCAGCGGCTGCTATATGCTTCTGCTGCAAAATGCAAAATGCCAGCAAAGAGGCAGATGAACTCTGGGGTGGCTGTGACAAGACGAAGCAGTTACTGGGTAAGTTACACAGTTTGTTGCACAAATATGTGTGGCATTGGTGATGCCATATTCGTCAAAGTTGTTCATGTGCTCAGAGTCTAGGGCACCCTGATCGATATCATATAGATGATCTACTGCTGCCATGCCACTAACTGGCTTCTGCCTTGGAGGCATTTGACCCAGAGGAGATACTCAGCTTTGGTGTGCTGGTTGGCTGAGCCTGGTGGCACCAGGATCCTGGTTTTGTCCCAAGAGCCGCTCAACCGGAAAGGGTAACTACCGTATAATGGTGATAGCTACTACTGCATCGGATGCAATTGCTGATGGAGCATCTACATCCAATGTACAATTACGTAGCACACGCCGTATGTATCAAACATCTAAACATTTTGAATGCTGAGCTGTGAGCTCTACTGCCCGAGTTGGGCAGCCTGCTCCCATTGTGCAGCAGTGCATGCTGACAACCGTTTGAAACACTCGACTTGTTTGCTGGCTGCTCAGATGCTGCTCACAGCCTGTAGAGGCTCTATGCCGTCACAGTGACCCTGCAATGGTCTTGTCAACGTTATCATAACGCGCGAGCTCAGGTTACAATTCTGTTGTTGCCACTGGAGACAAAGAAGTGAGACCACTGCTGGCAGCAGCACTTGACTGCGCAAAAACACACACCTTGGGCTTCATAATGCTTTGTGAGGAGATTGAGCCCATGCAACGTTGTGGATGAGCTGGCAATTGAGCTGACATGCAAAGGGTCAGGGCCGCCACATATCTGTACAGGTGCCACCAGTGCTCCAAGCTTCTATTGCATTGTGTGTTGACAGATATGCCCCACGCATGTCAGTGCAGTTGCCATTGCATCTCAACTTGTTGCATGGCTCAATTTCTTTCAAATATCATGTGTCAGCGAATCAAGAGACAAGCACGCACAGATTGTGACATGATGACTGCCACAATGTGCCACGTGGCATTCACAACGCTCTAACTGTAAACACAGTCAGCATGCTGCTCTGCTGATGACCCTCATACTTATTGGGAGAACAAACAATTTTGCTACATCTCCCATTGCATCAGCCAGTCCTGAGGCCACCTTCTGAACACATCACAAGCATGGAAGAGACCAGAAGGAGAATATGCAACCTGCTTCACCAGGTCCACTGCTCATGTAATCCATTTATCACCCATTCAAGTCACAGTGCATCCTTAGCACGGTATGAACAAAGAGAAGTGCAAGCAAGAAATGCAGATACTGCCAACAGCATGCACTATTGCTGCTTCTTGAGTGGTTTGAGGTCAACTGGATCCATGTAAGTACCTAGCAGTCTATCCCAGATGGTGAAGTATGGTTGAGAGTAGTTCTTCCTGAAGCCCCTAGGGTCATGATGCACATTGTGATACACAGCATTGTTGGGAAACATGTCATGCAGCGGGTTAACGGGAAATCTGTAACCACTGTGATCAAGTACTGTCTTCACTGTTGAGAAAGTGAAGAACACCACTGATCCTATGCAGCTGATTCCACTGGCATAGAATGAAACGACACCACCTACAGTATCCAACAGCAAGGCTTCCAGCGGGTGATTGAACAATGCCCCATATGCATAGCACACAATCATCCGATGATGATGTGAGTGAATAGCATTGTACAGCGTCTTGCTCTCATGCATGCATCTGTGGATCAGATACTGCCATGCATCCATCACCACCATAGCCAGCAGGAATTCTGGGACTGCCCTCAACCAACCTGTCCAGGGTTTGACATCACAGAAGCCTGGATCCACAAGGGTCATTACCACACCGACTGCCAGCTGTATCACATGCTGCAGTATTACACGCCAGAAGACTGTGGTCCTGCTGACCATATTCCGTTTCAAGGCTTCCTGCTCTGAGTGTATACGATATTTCTCAAACGCGGGCAGTTGCCATCTGTCAAGAACATCAAAACAGCCAGATACAACCCAGTAAAACACTACCGGCATCAACGGTACCCATAGTTCCAGAGAGCGTATCGTAAGCCGCTCTGCTGCCACTGTCTGGCAGTGCTGCACTAAGCCTCTCAGCGCTGAGCCAACTGCCGCCATGACCTTTGCCTATGCCTGCGAAACACAAAACATTGCTGTTCATACGTCAACACTGTGCCTTGGCGAGCCAGAATCATGCCATCACAGCACACAACGCCCATTGTCGATGGAGTAGCCACAGGGTCATCACGAAGCAACATCCTACCTCGCAGATCCTCGGCACGTCAGTCAGTATTTCAATATTGCCACTGATCACAGGCTCGTGGCATTTCTTGAATAAATTGGCCTCAAAGAGGGTGGTGCTGCCAGTTGTAACCCCGCGAGCAACAGCACCGCCCTGAACAATTCGCATGCTTCATCACTGCAGCACTAGCATCAGTCCTGGCCCAGCACGTAGCCTGTGTATTGCGCGGGTTTTTTCAGATACCGCCAGTCAGTAAGACGTCTCACCATCTGCCAGTGCCAAATGCTTGGAGCTCAGCTGTAGCAGATGGCGGAGATGTTATCTGTTTTCAGAGAGTTGAAGCCGCTCTGCCAGCAGGACACCCTACGGACCAGCAGCTGATTGTGCGTGGGTGGGCGATAGCAGCAGCCAGGCCTCCTTGCGCAGACATATCCGCTACCGGTCAAATATACTGCGAGCATCATACAATTTGGTCACAGATTTGCTGAGGTATGCATGTTCTAACATCCACATGCACATGAATGCAGCTCTAGGCTGCAAAGGCTGCACACTTTGACAGTAAAAGAAATTGAGCCATGCAGCAAATTGAAATGCTAGTGACAAATGCGCTGACATGCGTTGGGGGCGCCACCCTGGTATGATGCTTGTGCCTGCCTTGGCTGCCCCTGCTGCCCACCAGCTGCCACCGACGTCCTGCACCAAGTATTACCTGTAAAAACGAGGAGAAAACGGGTTAGCACCACAGGGTTGCGTGGGGGTGGCAGCCCCAGGGTGCTGACTGGCCGTCCAGAGATAAGAAGCACCACACCGCATCCGGTGTAACACGTCAGTCCTGTAGAAACACAGTGCAGCTGCAGACATACCTCGTGTAGCAGTTTAATGACAGGGATAGGTAATATCATGCAACCATGCAAATGATGCACATGACAAAGGCGATCAACAGCAGAGGTGCTGGCCAGGCACCCATGCTGCGAATCAACCAGTGGCAAGCAGTATATCGGTTACAGTGACGTCAACAGTTGCCAACTGTAACAGCGATGATCGCTGTATCTGGCCTTCACATCTACAGCTGGCTGTGCCAATGTTTTGCATATGTTTGCCCTGCAGTTAATTTCGCATCTCCATCAGGTGTTGTTTTGAGGCTGTATCAGCGACAGCAGCGCAAGCAGCGTGTCTAGGCACAGGCTGGTGTGTGTTGTGCCATGTTCTGCATATATACACAGGCTGGTGTGTGTTGTGCCACATCCTGCATTGCTGTTGTAGCATGTGGCAGCAGGACAGCTGTTGCTGGCTGTCACAGGCCAAGTAACCCTCCCCCGGTGCGTTAGGTGCTGGGGCAATGATAGTTGACTGGTTTCTGCCCTGCAGGTATGATCAACAGCAAACCCTGGACCGAACTGTGACAGTACCATGGTTGCTGTTGGTTGCGTCATGCTTCATGTTGGGTGTCAAGTGCAGCATTGTGTGGTGTCATGGGTTATGTGTGTATTCACTGAACAAAGTTTGCCAAAGGGTGGTATTCTTGGATGTGGTATGATATGTGTTGCATAGGGTAGCGTTCACCACTTGCTGCTCATTTTGTTGTATGGTCCCTGGCATGTCCTACTATATTTGCTTATTGCTGCAGTGCTCAGGTTGCATGGTCCTCTTATGTTGACATGCTGTGTTTGAGGTCCGGCAGTGCCCGTGTTTGTCAGTGAGTTCTGGCATGATACCGTCTCATATACCGTGACATGTTGTGATACAATGTTTCTGCCACATGATGCATCAACTGGCAGGCTGCTGCCAGTATTGGTTTCGCAGCCTTCCATGCTCAGTTGTGTCTCGCCAGTGTTGGAGTTCTGCTGGGTGATAGGTGGTGGTCGTGCCTGCAAATGGTGTATGGTGAATCCTGGACCAGTTCCATTCAATAGATCTCATATGGGATGGATTGAAGATGAAAAGCATGTGCTATTGGAATGTCCTAGGTTTGCGGGTATTCGTCGGAAATTTCCTGAGCTCTTTGGGCAGAATATATCTAGTGTCAAGGAGGTGATGTGCCAGGTGCATCAAGAGATTGTTGCTTCTGCAGTACATGCCATTCTGACGCTGCATGCTAAGCCATTGCATACTCCTATTGCTGATGATTTGGTGAGTGTGGACTATGAAGCCTTAGGAGATGATGACTCTGAAGCTCATGACTTGATGCTAGCCTTGTTAGCCGAAGATGTGTGAGCTTATTCAGGACACTTGATGATGTTATATGTGCATGTGATGCAGAATGTGCTGCAGAATGTTCTGAAGTTGGCTGTTGAATATGTGTTATGAGGGCGGGCAGTCTGAGACTGCCTGCTTGAAATTAGTGTGTGCAGTGGTTGTCTCACAACCCGTCTACGCCTTGAAGGCGTGTCACTGGAATGTGGTGTGTTAGAGTTTTGGTCAGCTAAAACTACAGCCTAGTGACTGAGTGTAGGTGAGGCGATGGGGCGACATGCAGTACCCGCCATCTACCAGTCCCGGTTGTTGAACAACTGGCTCAA